>OX359246.1:43456039-43661271 GCA_947179485.1 Allacma fusca
GGACAGTGGGATCTCTAACCGCCAAAAACAGGGGAATTGCATTTCCAATGCAGAGTGTACATACTAAAGTAATCACCCGCATGTATACTTAGTTGCTCGGAGTCAGAAACGGCAATTACTCCAAACTCCAGTGAAAGACAACATTAATAAGTCATTTATAAACGGTGGTAACTACTCCTGGCTTCACTCATTGAGCGGAATCAGTCCATAGCACAAACCCCCCCCTGCACTTTATCTTTATTGACTTTCGTTAATTAGTTGTCATTTGTTCCAGCAATTTAGTCATAGTCAAGGTAAAATAAAATAGGCCTTGGGTTGTCAAGGCTTTTTCCGTTTATGTAGTTGGGTATATATACAGAATTAGAGCAACGACTGACAATAAGACTGCCATTGCTGAGACGTCCAAATAATTCTGCTGGAGTTGAACGGGCTGGAAATCAAGTAAGCTACGCTTTTGGAATCCTAATTTAAATATAATGGGTAATTTTCTGGTGGTGAATATATTTGTAAATGAGTACCTTTGAATTTGAGAGGCTATCCGTCAAAGTATTTAAAGATGAGATTTCAAATCACTGGTGAAATAAGTACTTGTGTGGACAAAATTCATTCTGTGTTTGGAAGGGGGATAAAATATTTGGATTTAAAGTGAAACCCTTGGATGTACTTTTGATTGTGTTTTTTTTTGTTCTGCGGATTATTACTTCTGTAGAGACTCGAATTTTTGGAGCGGAGAAACGGTGGAAATTCCTAACGGTCAAAAATGGAGTTCGGGCTCGGGGACGCCACCCTTGAAAATGACTCTCCGAATACTCAAGACTGGAAGAAGTTCCGAGTTGTGGCTGGAGAAGTTACGGAAGAGGAAAGAGCCTTTGTAATTAGGAATGGACTGGTGACTGTGGGGGATGATGGAGAGTATCAGGAGCTTTCTACGTGAGTTTATAGTTGACTTGTGTGTGTGTGTGTATGTTTAATGGGAAACTAAATAATATGTTATGGGAAGATGAATTGGGGTAATGATAGATGTTTCTTTTCTGGGAGGAGAGAGTACTTGTCTTGATGGGGGATTTTGTATGCTTTGCAGAATTATTGACTCGGAAGGGGACACGGATGAAGAGGAGGAGAACATAGCCCCAATGGAACAGAAAGAAAATAAGGCTGACGGACCAAGATTGAGTCGGAATTTGTAAGTTTGAGGAGGGATTGCTATATTTAAAAGAACTAGAATGATATGAGTCAATTAAAAGTTTTGAAATAAGTAAATTAGGTAGTGACAGTAGACAGTATAGCAGTATTATGAGTAAATTGTTGATACTAATGTAGAATCACCTTCAATAAATCCGTGGATGAAAGTTTGGGATCGTTGGAACCTAGCCGGGCTTTCAAGAAAGATGATGGTCGCAGTAGTATGGATGGCCGGAAAAGTTACACAAGAATTTTAAGTCCACTAGTAACCAATAATGCTGGTTTGGACCAGTCGAATGACAGTTCTATTTCTGGGATTCCGAAACCAAACCTGTTGAGTCCTGCATTTACGCCGGAGAACAAAGGAAATGTGAGTAATCTGCAAATCAGAAACGTTGACTCTAGCTCTGCAAGTGCAGTAAGCCCTGAAGCTGAGCTTACGTATTCCTCTGAAGATACTCCAAAACCACCCACGCCGGAAAAAATTTCCGAAACTAGCTGGTACGCAAAAAATGATACTGTTCCTATAACCACTCCTGACCGTGCAATGGAGACGATGCCTTTTGCATTTGCAACCCCTACTCCAGGACGGGAAGGAATTCATTCAATGTCCGCCCCTACGCCAGACTCTTCGTTGGTCACGCCTGAGACTCCATTTGAAACTGAAAATGCTCAAAATATGACCTCGTCTCCTTCCATTGTAGCTAAGATTTTAGGCGTTGAAGACCAGAGTCTGGCAAATATTCAATGTCCAAGTACTTACTCAAGCCCTGGGGATTTCAATAGTCCTGTTGTTGCAAGTACTCGCAGTTTAGGAACCACTTTGTTCCAGACACCAGCCAGTTTTTTGAGCCCGGCTTCCCGTAGACAGCTTAATAAAACTGTTGAATTAATGGAGTAAGATTTATAAATATTTTTCAAAATTTCAAAACCAGACGCGAGAATTGAATTTGGTATTTGTGCAAATTAAGTTTTACGAAGACTTTAACTAATGAGATTTATTGTTGATCGTAGCATCAGCTACGGGGCTTTGGCTGATGAAATTGCTGTTAGCAGTTTAGATACATCTAAAGATGATTCTGGCCTAAAGATGGATCACCCAGTTGTAATATCTGAGCAGTACATTGAAACTCCGACAAATGTTCAAACTATTGACGAGTAATAATAATAACTTTTTTTATTTACATAGTCTAACTTGTAAATACTGATTTTATTTAAAATTGTTGTTAATGTGATGGTTTGATTTATGCCTCAGGATTTTGGATATGAGAGGCACTGAGGAGAACCTTTTCGCATGTCATTCCAGTGCAGAACACCCAAAAGGATCAGATCTGACGAGGTAATATATATATAAGACGAGAATATTATAAATTATTTCAAGTCATCTAAATTTATGCTATGAATATTCTCTTTTTACTTAGCAAACTTGTTGAGAAACCAGCTGGGGCAGAAAAATCCCGTGACTATGATATTTTGATTCTGGAGCCGAGAGAACCGGAGTAAGATTTTAATTTTCAATTTTTTAGTTTCATTGATAAGATTACTAAAACGTTCAACCTTTTTCCTCTGTATATAGCGGTACTTTCGGAGCTGGTGTTGAGGAAGAGTTCGTAGATGATTGTTTATCGTCGGGCGCTGACTTGAATGGAATTGATGCGTAAGATTTTGCCCCTAAGAGTTAAATTCACGATATTTACATTTACACATATTCTAAAATAATATTTTTATGTAAATGCATGAATGACATTGTAGTATGAGCCCAGCTTCGGTAGGTGAAGAACTCAGCTTCAACAACACTTCGAATTCTTTGGCGGACATCAGTTTGGACGATATCAGCAATGACAGCTTTCACCTGTAAATGTTTTGAATAATTGCATGCCTGATATTAACATTTGAATTTATAAACTTAAAAGGGACATTCAATACCTGAAAATCTGAAACCATGTTTTCAGAAGCGACGTGGAGGATGATGATGAAAAAGTACATCGAAACGAATCCTTCCGTACATGTCCTAGCGTAGTTTCCACAACAAGCTACACCAGCTGCAATGAAGACATTGATGACGATATTCATATCGAGGAAGGTAGAAGTTCTATTGAACCCATTAACGAGGAGGTCAAAAGTTTCGAGTAAGATTTTGCTTTAATTTGTTGCGTATGGTAATTTACAACGTTATCATACTTTTTAAAACGACTGCGCACAACAATTTCAAACATCGGTGTTCAGTTTTGCATTTTCCATTGCAATTATGTAGAGATTTGGATGACACAATGACAATGGTGGAGAAACTTCTACTACAGGCTGAGGAACTAGAAGCAATTGAGTCGAACAATGTGCTTTTCGCAGAATCACAAACGAAATCTCCTGTATCCTATCTCCAGCCTCCTGGGATGACTCCGACTTCAGTAAAAATGGACTGTGCCAATTTTGAAGAGCTCTCACCATCCATCTTTGCCACCCCTAAAACTCCCATTAAGCAAAAAAGTGCCAATGGAGTTATTTTCGCTACACCAGCTGGGCCGGCCCCAAGAGCTAAAACGACCAATCTTGAAGCAAATTATTTTTCACCGTCATCCAAACCAGCACTTCCACCGACACCACCGCGAGTCACAACCTTAGCGAAACCACCCAGTCCAAGTCCAAAGAAGATACCAACGTCATCGCCATCCCCTAGTCCGAAATCTACTCCCAGAAAATTAAATAATATTCTGGATTCTCCTGTACGAAAAACTCCAGGTATCCCAACAAAAGCTTCTGGATTGAAAACTCCTTCGAAAATGATACCAGTTTCCTCGCCTGTGGCTAATTATATTTACTCAGTCCCACCGCCTGTCCAAGTACGGAAAATGATACCACCACCGAAATTACCTTCAGTTCTGTCACCGAAGAGCAAAGTCGTCGAGAAGGATACCAAAATTCCTCGAATGAAGGTTTCAATGCCTTTTCCCTCTGCAAGCAACGAAGAATCGGATATTGTCTCGAAGAAACCGGGACGGGACACACTCAATTCACTTTTCCCACAATCCAAATCCAGTAAGGAATTTGCTCCGACTAATTATGTTGGGCCGGATAACGTTACATCGGTCAGTGGATCTATTACTACACCTTCGAAGCTTCCAACCCCTAAACTGGGGACTGCTCTTGCCTTCGGTTCTAGTAAACATTTAGGTAACTTTGTTGTCAGGATTAGAATATAGATAGATAGAAAGCATTAATAATTATTTAAGTATATTTTTGGAACTTTTTCTGTAGGTATCCGTGACTCAAACAATGCTTCCATGGTCGCCCAGCAACCAGCAGTTCGGAAATTTTGCCCTGAAAGGTTCGGATTTCAACCACGCTAATATAGATGATTTTCGTATGGTCTTATGTTCGTATTTGTTTTCCTGCAAATCAAGTTTCCGCTACAATCTTTGTCAAGCATGTACAGCTGTCTATAGGAACATGAGAAGTAGATGTTGTAGATAGTAAATTTATTGCAATAAAGAGTCAGAAAAACTAAACGATAATCTAATTTTATGATTGTCAATGAAACATGTTGCGGCCTCAAAGTATGTGTAGTTTATGCCTTGAATCGGGAAAAATAGTATATGTAGCAATTTGTACATACCTCACTTTTTGATGGCTAACTTGACTCTTACTGCATGATTCTACGTCGTGGCTGTCCTATTTATTATTACTATTATGTAATTCTGTTTTGCTAGTTGTAACTGATTTTATAATTTTCATTGCTTTCAGAGTTTTGAAGCCGTAGTTCTGGATTGTAGCCGCTCTCTACTTTTTTAATTTATGTTCCAGTAATCTTTTTATGTATAAGATGAACTTTCATGATTTATTTTAAACTTCGTATACTTACCAAAGTTGCGTTGTCTTTGATCAACTATGATACGTATTGTTCAAAAGGATCAATTTTCTACTAGGTTTTGCAAATAATCATTATTGATCGCCATGCACAGCAGTGTGAATGCAACATGTAGAACCTATGAAAACAACCGTATATGCTGTAAACAATTATTTTATTAAAAAACTTATAAAAATACTACTGCTTACGTGGGTGAGAAAAGGATTGTCAGTCTGATAGTCTCGTATAGTAAAGAGCAATAAACATAATTACGGCTCATTCACATTAATTAATTCTGTTTCTTCTGAAACATCAGATCAAAGCTTCCACCAAGAAACATCATACAATTTAGTAGAAACACATTATATTTTATAAATGGTTTTAGTGCGGTAAAAATCGCAAGTTAAACTTCAGTGCCTAACGTCAATGTTCTAAAAGATGACACACATATGATGTAGGAAAACGCCACAAAGTATGACACGTGGTTTATATTAGGAAACGCGTCACTTCCTCGTAGTATCTAGTTAAAGGCAGTAGTAGTCTATTGTGGTGAGCATTTATCTACGTAAGTATATCATAGGTACAATACATTCATAGTTTCCTGCAAGATCTGTAATTAATTAAACAATTACTAACACAACAGCAATGAATTACTTGTAAAAAAAATAGCAAACTGTTAAGTACAAATACAAACAATGGAATGTCTTTAAATAACTGAAATCTATGTACGTACATATATATATATATTCTGAATAAAAAATGCTGATAAACAAAGCATTTTTCACCATTTAGTGAGTAATTCAAAGCGCATAAAGTGCTAGAGAAATGCATTGATATTGAGTTTACTTTCATACAGTAGTCTCCTGAGCAACTCTCTTTAATAATTTTAATGTTTCCACCATCTCGTTGCGCGTGTTTGAGAGGTCTCCATCAGTCTCAAAATTTTCCACAGTTTGAAGTTCTTCCATATTACGGAACTTGCACGAAACTTTGGAATAATTATCACAAGGCTGTACCACAGAGTTAGCTTTCACTGGTTCGTTACAGCACTGCCAAAATACTGGGAAAGACGCGTTGGTCAGTAAATTACAAAAATATTTATGAGCGTAAGTAGTTAAAACGTTGAAAAGTAGCAAAAGTGGGCTCAGGAAAAATACAGAGTACATCCAGCTGGTAAGAACCAACACAAAGAAAAACGAACCAATCTGCTGATAAACCAAAACTTGCGAGAAAAGAAACATGAACAACCCCATTACTACAGTGGCTAAAGCAGAGATGAACGTTGCAGAGGTCATCATAGCAATTGAACCACGTTTTGCAAATTCGATTGAATGATGAGTTGTGAAATCTGATAGACCCACTGCAACAGTAACGGCAATTGCTTCGAACACCCCTAGTTTCCAAGAAAATACTTGGATTAAAATAGCTGACGACACAGTCACTGTTAGAGAAAAAATCAAAACATAATGGTTAGTGTTTTTGGAAATTACAAAATTAAATGAACAAGTCTTTCACTGTGTATTTCTAGTTTTAACTTACCGATTGCCAAAATAGAAGCGACAGCACCCAGAGATACAAAAAAACTCCGACTCGAAATCCAAATAAAGACAAAACAAAGACCAGTACTTAGCAGAAGTGAGTACCAGGTATCATAAAGCAAGCTATGCTGTAAATCGAAGAAATCAAAGTGAGAGGACATGAAAAATCCTTTTTGCATACTTTCAGGAGCGGACTGAAGAGACTCGTTAAAGAAGTCGTCAATGACTTTGTAAAACGTTCCCATCTTGTCATATGAAATAGAATAATGAAAATTTGTCCGAGCACGAACTGTGAAAGTAGCTAATTGACCCATTCTGGAATAAATAGGTTTCGGTTTCTTTGTGGGGTTATCATAGGACTCATCCACCTCAATTTCCACTTCGTTTGATTCGGGATTGGCAAACATAGTGAAGAACTTCGGTCCTGCAATATCAGGCTGGAAAAATGCAGCTGACGTTCTGTATAAGTCTCGATTGGCAAGGGGGATACATTTAGTAAATACATGTGACTCGTATGGAAATTTGGACACATTGCAACAGGGCTCATGACTAGGCAGGAATGGAAGGGGTTTACACTCTCGATCCATCCAAGTTATCATGGTATCCAGCATACAGCTATCAAAATTTGCCCCTGTAGCCATATTGGCTTCCAGGTCGTAGAAACTTTGATTTTTCAATTTTTTGCAAAATGTGAGCATCCACTGTTGATTCTCAGGGTTGGATAGGGTGAGATTTTCGAATTCCAGGAACCCTTCATCACTGGGATTGAGGAACGCCCCGTTGTCTGTAGCTTTTAAACCCCAAACAAAATAAAATGTGAGATTGGCATTATTCTCCAATTCGGATATGTCCTCAAATAGGGGCTCGATAGCCCGGTCGTATTTTTCGATGGGATGGTTGTAAGATAACAGTTGAAATTGCTCTGTTTTGGGGAGTTCATAGCCAGGGTAGTAAAACACAGTTGAAATGCCCCAAGAGAGCATTATCGTGCACACTAGTAGAGAAGCAATGGCTAACTTTGTCGCCGTTAGCTTGTGCAAAATCACAGTGAACTTCCACGGGCAAATATATTGTTTGAAAAAAGTTCTCCAAGTTTTGGTTTTCCTAGTTATTGTGAGCAGTTTGGATATCAGAGTATTTTCTCCGGGACTTGGAACGAGAGAACTGATGTGCATCTGAATAATTTCACTTGCTAGTAAAGCTGTAGGTACGGTGAAGTACAAGAGGACGAAACTTACGATTATTGATGTTCCGGCAAAAATGCTAGATTGTTACAACACGTCCAAGATTTTCAATTACAGTAATTCACTGGAGAAAGTTTCCAACATGGAATTATTAAAAAAGTGAAATTAAGGAGGCAATCTTACCTAAAGCACCGAATAGTTATTATGGAACTCGTCATGGAGGCATAGAAAGCACAAGCAGTGGTACACGTTGTAATAACTAAGGTGGAGCTTGTCTCTTTCAGGGTTTCCTTCATTAGAGCGAATTTTAATTGTTTATTGAATGGTTCATCTCTTAAGTTGTTTCGACAACGTCTCCATGCCACGCTTAGTATTAGCGTACCGTCTGTACCAATACCTACATGTCAAGTAAATTATTATATAAATCAAATAGTACATCAGTGAACTACTTTACTTACTTTACAGTCACTGCATAGATAATTTAGCAACACTATTGATTACAATACAATTATGATTTCTTAACACATCATTTCCCATCGTATCATTGTTAACACTTACCTAATGTAATAATAGCTACCAGCATATTCATAAAAGGGAAGTATGGTATACAAAATACGCTGTTGTACAAAAAATAGGATACACCAAGCGACAATGTCAATGCCCCGAACGATATTATTGTGATAAAAATGGATCTGACAAAAAAACAGATCATGAAAAATATCAGGACGGAAGCCACGACCACAAATTTCATATCTGAGATCAGAAGATGGCTGAAGACTTCTTGTTTGGACCCTATACAATATTTAAAACTAATTAGTTACAGTTACATTAGATTTTCATTAGTATCGAGACATTAAATAATGGAAATTACCAAAGCTGAACCCTCCCAAATGAACAACATAATCAGGAAGCCGAATATTAGCAACAGAATCCATGAAATCCTCCAGGTATGATGACATGTGTGGGTCTTTTGGAATAGGTAGTACCAACATTGCATACTTCGGAACCTATAACAATAAAAAGGTTCACAAATGGTACTAATCTACGTCAGAAATTTAAATCGCAAAGTTTCAGTAACTGCACACGAAGCAAAAATTTGTAATACCCCTGAAGATGAATTGTACGATGCTGAAGCCTGAGTATAATTCAAACTAAAATTAGCTGATTTCTGTAAAGTGTACCGCAAGGCTCGTCTCACAAAACTTCCTTCCCCACAAATCAAAGCTGTACGATTTCCACCACAGCCAGAAGAAATCCTGCTAGTGTCATTTCCAGGAACATCCTTCTGCGTCCCCCAGGTGTCCATGCAGCAAGTCAGTTCCCTATGGAATCTGACTACATCTTCCTCCTAAAAATTACCCCATCAAGTAACAACAAAATTCAGATATGAACCAACAACACCAACTCAGTACATTCAAATATTGAGACCAGCTCAAGTACCTTAATATCCGAACACTCAGTTATATTTGCATGCATAGCAATAAAATTTGGCAATGACCATCCCGGACAGCAGTTTCTACGACCATCCTTTTCACAAAGAACCTCATACTCTGGAATGCCTTCTACTACTTTCTGGAAGTAGCAAAGCCTCTTGATTACATCCAACGAGAACAAAATGTGACTATCCTCAATTTCCAATGCAATTCTCGAATTTCCTTCCTCTACAAAATCAGAAAATGAATTAAACTATTACAATACCGCCCCACTACTTCCTACTCTACCAGTTGACAGTTACAAAATAACACACCTGGATTCCTAGAGCAATAACTACTCATATCGTCTTTCGAGCTTCGTCGCTTCCTGGACTCCACGCTTGTCATACGCTCTCCCGGGTAATTCTCAATAATCCTCAAATTTCTAGTTTCCGTTCGGAGATTATCTAGAGTCATTAATCTCCTTGACATTGATGTTGGCCGAGTCATGAATCCCTGGAGCACATATAATTCAATCACACAAAATAAATAAATGATTTCAAATATTTCACAAAAAATAAAATTAACTAATTAAATACAAAGGATATAGTTACAATTTAAATATTAGTCTCAATGTTATTTTTGACAGACTCACTTGATAAGGATCTCCGAATTCGGGGAATCCATGGCTGGAAATCCCGGCCCAGCTAGCCAGAAACGAAACTAAAAAAGTTACAAAAATAACAATAAACGGGAATCTACTAAAAAGAACTGCCAAGCAGTGACAACCTCCGCAGGACCACCAAGACTCTTTCGTAGTGCCTGGACTGTCCGGTGAGTTCATTTTTCCCAAATCTGTTGAACGACATTCACAAAGTTGATGCTCCCTTCATTATTATTAATTTTTTGGAAATGCCACGGTCCTAATATAAGTCCTTAATTTCAGGATGAAGATTCACAGGAAGTTGGTTTTGAGATTTTAGATTCTAAATAGTTAATTTAAAAATCCTGAGAAGGTAATAATTAATTACAGGTTGGAGATCGTTTACGCAAGAATTATAATTTGTATGTTTGCACTTCCACAATAATGTAGTAATTATGCACCCGGGACTTGTAAGTACTTAATAAGTACTACACGTTGTCTTGCATGCGTCTTCTTGTTTGTTTGATTTTTTGATTACTTCAAATTTAAATACTCAAGCAGGAGGGAAACTTGAGACTTCGCGCAATTTTGAATACGACATTATTTTGAGTGCAAGGTTTTTGGAGGTACTGGTGGGAGTGACCATTGAGCATGTAGTAATAAACTTACATGGGATTTGAGCTGAAGTAATAATTGCTTAAAATCAAATAAATGTTTTCTTTATTAATTAATTACTATGATTTAAATATTATTCCAGGCAATATCGTAATATAATAATAGCTACGATTGTTTTCATGAATACACATAATGTAATGAGAACTCTTAGAAATAAAATCAATGGAAATGAAATTGCAAACTTAAAAATTGAGTATTTAATATTCTTCCATAAAGTGGTAATTATTATATTATGAATTACAAAAATGAATTCAGATTGGAGATGATCTTCTCGAGTCGTTCAGTCTCCGATTTAGAGTCAAAACTTACATTGGAGGACTTCATTTTGATTAATAATTTCTCTAGTAGGTCCAGCATTTTCTCTCCACTACTGTTCCCGGGTCTAGCTGGACTACTGTTGTTTGATTTTTGACTGGACGGTTTCTCTTGAGAGTCACTTCTGCCTGGCTTGAAGCTTTCGACTGGCTTCAGTTTAATTCTGAGGCCCTTCATAATGTCAAATACTAGCTTTTCATCTGAAACTTGAAGAGAATTTAGGAAGGATGTGACAACTTCGGTCACGAAATTAGTGACGGTGATGTTCCTATGGTGGGATGCTCCATTTATAAGTTTTTCCAGGAATGGATGTATAGTAGAGAGGGATGACTGAGTTAGTTGAAATGTCGTCTGAAGGAAGATAAGGAGCATGGAGGACAAAAGCAGAGTTGTCACCGTCGGTTTTTTAGTCAGACATTTGGAGAGCAAATCAAGGATCTAAAACCAAAAGTATACCAAATGAGTGAGGAAACGGGGAATCTAACGTAGCATATGTTCAAAGTACAATCATTGAATTTACCACAATGCGATTTTCATCAGTTTCACAGAGTTTGACTATACTCTCCCGACAAGTGAGAAATCCTGTGAGCAATTTCTTATCAACTGCTGTATCAGTAGCTGAAGTAAATGACAAGAATGCTTCTTTCAACAACAATATTAGACTTTTACTGTTCGAAAGTGTCATGTTGGCGGGATCTATTTCACAAACGAACTTTTCCATCGACGAAAACTACAGAGACAAAAAATGACATCCAAAATATATATACTTAGCAAAATAACAAAACAAAAAAAAACATATCTATGAAATTAAACTCTTCTTAAAAAATTGAGGCAACAATAAAAACTCTTTCTCACACAATCATCCTCAGTCTCCTGATCATACTCAAACCTGCTCCTGTATGTTTGAAGTACCGTCGGGTACAGCCACAACCTGACTTGAGCAGGCATGTTAGGCTGTGCAAAATACTTTAAGTATTGATGGACAATATCTTCAGAGGCAATCCTGTAAGCATTAAGTAACACTACAATATTTTCATCATTTCAAATTTTTGATATTACACCTTACTTATGCATATGTAGAGATTATAAAAAGAATAATTACAAAGCCCACTCACGAGCAAATGTATTGAAATATGTGTTCAATAAAGTTCAAAGTTCTGAAGCAGCAATTTGTTGAATACTCCCATTCCCTCAAGATGAAGTCAAAGAGTAGCTCTTCCATGTAATTAAACTCCTCAGGAGTTAATTCTGCTATTTCTGCACAAGTTCGGGTGAACATTTGATCCTCATTATTTCTTTCATTATTTACTCCGCCGGAGGTGGGAGGGGTGGATTTGTCTGAAACAAATTTAAAAATACCGAATTAATAAAGGTTATTATTATTTAAAAAATAATTAATCAACGAACAAGTTTAAGGTAATTAAAGGGCTAATTGGCAATGACAACATACCCGCATATAAATTCCGAATAGTTGTAATGACATTTTGAGCTTTGCTCTCCTCAAACAAATCAGGTGTCATTCCAGAAGGTTGACTTCGATGTCAATCTATTCAAATTTGAAGTAATCGAAAAAGTCCCTTGGTACCATTTGTCACTTACAACTTTGATGAACTGATGAACTTAAAATAATTAAGTGAAATTGTTTTTTTAGGACTGAGTGTGAGGCGTCGAGACGTGAGGAGCAGTGCTGCCCTAGTCTAGTCCGACTAGACTAGGAAACTAGGGAATTGAATAGAATAGCCCAGATGTGGGAGCAAATTGAATAGACTAGACTTGAATAGCCTTGCTGCAAATTAAAAAGGAATAGAATAGACTAGAATAGTCAGAACGTTAACATAGAGGGAATAGACTAGAATTGACTAGTGCGACAGCACTATTCCGTCGTCTAAGGAGGACTGTGAGCCTTTCAAATGCACTATGGGCACAATCAAACATACGACTAAAATTTGCGTTTATCAAGTAGTAATCCGTTTCCTATTTTGTCAGTTCTGCCTACTTATGTAATGTATGTCAGAAACATATTGCGGTGCTGTACTATTTCTTTTTATATGAAAATTCTTCCCACACTGGCCATTTCATTAAATACTTAGCGTTTATTCTGGCACTTTTAACTAAATTATCCTTGTTACCAATTTATCCAACTTTCATCAGGATCCCCTTACACCCTTTGATTTAACCAGAACTTTAACAAAAAACTAGATTTTCGTTACACGATCGGAGTTCGGGGATTTCAAAACTGATGTGTGGCAGTAACAAAAGACAAGATTTTTAAAATTAATTTCCCCCCAAAACGGGGAGAATTGCGAAACGTATTTCACGATTAAAGCTGATCTGTCGCCAATTGCCATTAAAACCACATCAGTTTCTTGCACGCCAGCAGTAATTTTCATAAAAGATCTGAACTTAACAATGCTCCGTCGAATTTTTCAAAACCAAAGACGAAAAAATTGAGTAACGCAGATCCCAAGCCACAGCCAGATGAACCAAACCTTGTCACGGAACAAGGTGCTACTCCCAGTACTTCAACGTAGAGCTTCTATTGGGGACAAAATTCCTGTCCCGTCCCCATACATATATATGAATGAATGAATGAATATATATATATATATATGTATAAATAATACATTGTATATAATTATATAATATAATGTATATATGTATGTATAATTATAAATAACTTGTCTTTATTCGCTCTAATGCCAAAATCTAATAATCCTAATCATAAAACCATTATGAAGTACCAGTCATTTTTTGAGCAATAAGCTTCATTTTCTACAACCTTAAATCGAATGTCTTACATTAGGTCAAATAGTCCTCACAGAATAGTTTGCTCATGAGCATTAAAAGCTGAAACGCTATCCTTGTACTGCTATGCTTGCTCGTCCCGTCCCGAATTTAATGGGGAAAGGGGCCGTCCCGTCCCGGTCCGTCCAGTGTCCCGACGGAACGTCCCTGTCCCCGGTAGAAGCTCTGCTTCAACGATCTCAGGCTCATCGAAAAAACTTCAGTTAAAATTCTAAGTTTACTTCCTTCAAAAACCAGACTCCGATTCAGAACTATCAGCATAGTACTGTTTCAAGTTCAGCTACCTGGGTAATAATGATACTTTAAGAGTGTACCTAACACGTGTGATGCAAGTTCCTTTCGATTTGTACATGGAAACTCAAAGAAACTCAGTTTTCCTTTCTCAGCAACGTTACATTCGTTGAAGTTGCTTTTGGTTGTGGTGTATAATGAATAGGTGAATAGACTTGGAATAGACTAGGATTTTTTTGACTTGGAGGGAATTGGAATAGACTAGAATAGCCAAGTCACAAGCAGATATGAATAGAATAGGAATAGAATAGCACAGCTTGAGTACGTGGTGGACTAGAATTGACTAGACTAGAAAGTGAACGGGCAGCACTGGTGAGGAGTGAGAGATCGACGACATTAAGATGAAAGCGTTGCGGGTTTTTTTTGCCGCCTTCTGAATGAAATGGCATCAAGGATTCCAGTGAACTCTTACGCCTTTACTTAGTATATGATTAACTGACGTTATAATTATATTAAGCGCATGTTGTAGAACGTAGAAGTAACTACTTCCAGTTCCAGTTGCATTATACCACATCCACAAACCAGTAGATACTGTATTTATTAGTGGTCCCTGTCCCTGTTTTTAATCAAATGATGAGTGTCATATCTACACATATTTAATATGCCGGACGTAAGTATCTATAATGTGAAAATTATGCAGGAGTATACTCATTGCAGACTTTCAAATTCATTCACTAGGGGATGATTGAAGTAAAAGCGTCCCGGAGTTATTGGACTTTCGATGTTCTCAATGTTCACATATAAATAATTATCTGATAATGATCATGTACCTATCCCCAAAATATGTAATTTTTTAGATACACAGTACAAGAATCGGTGCAAAAAAAAATAACAAATTGAAATAACTCTTTAGTGATTATAATGCACATGCATAGTGTCTGATGTGTATCACTTTTAATTATTAACGTAACAATAACAGAAACATCAAGTTTACATTTGGACAAATATTCTTCAATGATTAAAATTCTGAGGATAGAAACGCTAAAACAAAGTAATTAAAACTGCCAATACATACATTTTCAGAATCGATTGCAGAAAAATCAGCTTACTTGTTATACAAAAATGGGAAAATCCAAAACAAGTAAGAACCGTTTATTCCCATGCGTACATGTCTATCAGCATTTTAGATGTTGGAAATGTTCTTTGAGGAGATAGAATGCAGCCATGTTTTGCACTCATAAATATTATCAAATTAACTTGATGAATAATTTAAGTCAGCAACACATATATATTTCAGTATCGATGACTGTAGCTGGATTTCTTGGAGGAGTGATGATGTCTTGATGGTGACCGACTTCTTTCTCTCTCCCTGTCCCTATCCCTGTCTCTGTCATGCCGGTGGGATTTTTTTCTATCACGTCGATCCCGATGATGGGATCTGGACCGGGATCGAGATCTGGAGCCAGAGCTGGAGTACCTGCAAATACATGGACAATAATAATAATGCTGCAAATATAAAACTGCAAGATAGATTACTTCGACAAACTTATAAATCCTTAAATAACGAAATCATGCCTCGATTATTTTAAAAATTAATATAATTATCCATATGTCCATGTACTAGTAATTAAGAACTTACCTAGACTTTTTCCTTTTCTTGTGTTTATGTCCAGCCGGGCTATCATTGTAGACAATAGGGGAGGGACTTTTCCGGGTTTTCTTAGATCTGCAAAGAAAAGACAAATCCATATACTTACTACAACGAATTACGTTGAAAATGTGAAATAAATTGATGTTTGAGGTAAAAAATGAAACATAATAGTGGTAGCTTACACTGGTGACCGATCTCTCCTCGACTGACGTGTGTGGGATTCGTGGTCGTAAGAGTAGTCATCCCCAGAGCGCTTTCTCGTCACTTCGTCATTAGTTTGATCTTTCGATCGAGGCACAGACGAAACGTCTGAATGTTTATTAGGTGAGCTCGGGCGTGAAGAGGAATTTACACTCGAAGCCCTCGAAGGGGCAGAGAGTTTATTGGTTTTATCGGTTGGTGGTGTGGGAGCTCCATGTTTTGCTTCATTTCTGGATTCTTGGTATGCTTTTGACAGAGCATCCACAGTTTTTGCTAAGTTTTCAATGTTTACCTGCAATAGCAAATACAACATTGGTAATTCTCCGTTTCGACCTGAAGAGAATTTAAACTGCTGGTATTACATAATTATGCACAACTGATCAAGAGCTGATGTGATACCTTGGGTCTACTGTAAAGTTCCAGAATTACGGTACAAATTTCAACTATATCCGAATGTAAAACGTCAAATAACGAATACCAAGGAGGATTTGTAGGTAGAGGAATTCCCAAAACGCGGGAACTTAAAAATATACAAGCACAAGCTATTGATTCCGGAGTAAAACGCACAAACACATTTGAGCGGAGAGAGTCGTTCATGTAATTCCTGGGACAAAGAAACAAATAATCATACATACACATTTCACATATCTAAAAAATAAAAACGTTTGTTAAATACATTAACAATAATAATTCTTACCAAGACCGTTGTAGAAGCTCGACATTTTTATCATGCCCGAGCTGCTGTACATAGAGCACAATCAACTGAAACAACAAAAAGAACGAAACTAATAAAAACCTATATATAGATAAAATTCACATCAACTCATAACTACAAAAATATAACAGGTTTAGTCTGTCGTAATAGTGATGGCGCAAACAGTATACCTTGTGTGGATGCTTCACGTGAACACAAAATCCCAGTTCTTTTAAAACCCGTCGTTCTGCTAAAGTGACATCACTCTTAAGTCGAATGTAAGATGGATCCAAAACCAAAGGCTGTATTATTCTGAAAACAAAAGGAAAAAAACATTTTCCATTTTAGCCTGCCGTGACAAAAGGATAAATCCTGAATTGTGGAATCGACGGTTTATTCTATCCATGTCTTCATCGACAAAACTATCACATTCTACGTGCCTAAAAACTCTGCCATTTCATCCTTTACGCAATAACTTTTTGAAGATAGAGCATGAAGTCAGTGACGACCTTATCTGACGACGGTAGATACTTACAATAAACGTTGTATGTAAGTACATGCATACCAGTTAAAAGAAAATGCAAAAGTCATTTAAACATTTACAACAAAGGAGCAACCGAGCAACTGACAATATACAGCTAGACCCCAAAAACATATGAGAAAAACTTCGACGATACAATACGTTTTTTACGTACACAGAAACTCAACAGGTACAAATTACAAAACTGATTTCAGATGAGTAGTAAGCCGGCAAAATTAAACACATTTCAGCTAAACAAATAAAAATTCTTCATTATTATAGTCTTCTAAACATAGTTACTGAATGTATCGAGTATTCAAGTTCAAACTGACTGTGCTGCAAGTCTGAAACTACAAGAAGCACAACAGTTTTTATTTTAGAAGATAATAATAGTATACCTGAGTACTGCGGCGGTATTTTTAAATTCGAAACACTACACTGAGATTAACTACTTAAATTTGATTTTTAAATCCTGCTATATTACTAAGCTAACTTTAAATAAACTTTTGTAAACAATAATGAGCTTCAAAAATTCCGCAGAATATAAAGCAATTGAAAAATTCTGTGTTTTGGACCCATTTTCGAAATATACCCAAAATGTACTAAGCCACATTACTTCCGCAAATTTTATTCCCAAAAAGTGGGGCTTCCGCTCCAACTACAGTTTACGTTCCCTAAAAGTGGATGATGACCTAATCAGAATCGAATTACAATCAAACTTGGCAGAAAACGTTTACTTGATGAGCGGGTTTAGTATTACAACCAATTTTGGTGCTTAGCCTCCTGTTTTAGTGCAACGGAAGTCACTTTTTAAACTTGAAAAGTCTTAACAGTGACATCCGTAACATTTCGACATTCAACAAATACCAAAACTCGGTAATGGTGTAATAATTCGAGAGTATTTGATCGTGTCAATTGGTGCTAGTTAATTTGTAGCGAAACTAAACACAAAAACGTTCAAAGCCTTGAACTCAACAGTAAGGAAGTAGACCGTTGTAATTCGGATATCGCAATGAACGAATGATCATTCTTCCAGAGCAAAAAATATAAATTCGGTCTGTGGGCCACCACCCATCCTCCGAACCACAAATGACTGCAGAGGAAAATGCTTTAAATCCACTTTGGTGAAGAAAACATCAGCCAAGTTTTATTGGATTTGCGGTAATGCTGACACCTTGGACTTATACTCTCAATTCCCCGGAGCCACGCAAGTAAACCACCGAATTCGACCTCAGATGGTGTGACCATGTCACTGACACAAGACTTAAAGTGTTTCTCAAACTTACGGACTACCTGACCAGGTCCCTGTGAATTAACTCATCAACAAATTACAATCATTTACTTCAACAGGTAATCTGAGTGGATAAAATGTATTAATGTTACCTTTTACCTCACATAATGGCTAGCGTCATTTTATTTGAACAAAGGAGCATCAGTTGGCAACAATGCAAACTAATAATTATCTAATTTGATCGCAGTCTGAATAATAACAAGACAACAAGGCATATGGAATGGCAAGTTGAAAAATACAATGAAATTTCGAAAATACGGATACGAATTTCAGCTCGCATATCCAATATTCCACTGAAAGCCAAATCTGTTAAGCATTACTGAAATTGAACATAAAGTCAAACTTTGTCCGATATAACAAAAATTTCGTGATAAAGCAGTCCATTATTTGAGATTTCACACTAGGTAAACTCGGCAGCGTAAAATACATGTCCACATTATCTTGAATTTCAAAAGAGGAGAACTGTAATGCGGGACATCGACAGACATACTTGACTGATAGCAATTAGTATTACCGTCATCAGATCGTCATACTTTGTCAGCTCTCTCAAATAGTAACTTGCAGAAGACTCGGATGAATGTGTGCACAGAGTGAATTACTTTGGAAGAATAACTTACTGTCTGAGCTTTTCAATGAGAACCAATTGGCCTAGAATTTAACATCGAACTTTAAATAACTTATTCGGACTTTAAACACAACCTAGGTCATATATCTCTGTACTAAAATTGTTGTAAAGTATCTCCAAATGAACTCACTTGTTAGCGCGGACTTGCTTTATGTGATGAAAAACATTGATCACATCCCGAATTCGCCGAGGGGCTTCCTCAATTTTGGAGGCTAAATAGACACAAGCCATTGCCGTGGTTTCCATGGGCTGACGGACAAATGACTTGGAGTAATAAAATCTTTGGAAGAGTACCTGACCCGTAGCCATTGCTGTCTGGAATTGTTAATAAACTCATTTTCTCCAATCTTCCCAATATTATTAAATATAAATTACACATATTCCGTAATTTACACCCTAAATTCTGATCCATAGACTAACCTGTGGCAACTTCAGAAGAATCCCTGATGTCTGAATAAGCTCGCAGCCAATAATCCTTAAATCCGCTTCACTTTCCGGATCCAACCCATCCAGGAATGATGGAGTTGGGGACAATTTTTCTTTAGGTACCAACACATTATCCAAAGTTATGACAATTTTACCATACGCTTTTGGAAAGGAAAATGCTTCAGTTTCTGGAGCAGGTAGGGTGCTGGCCGTCATCTTGCTTCTCCTCTTTCAAATATCCCCACTTTAATTAGGCTAATTGGGACTACTCCGACCAGTCCTCAATAAAATGTAACAAATCAAAAGCTTTTCCTGGAGTGCTCTAGAATTACCAAAAATATACACTTTCAATCACAATCATTTCCAAAGCAGAAAAACAATCTACTCAACTTACTTCCCCACTATTACTACTCCACACACAGTCATTGCACAATATCAATACCTCATTACTTAATTATACTCACTATTGAAATTGAATCATATCTATAATCCAGGAAGGGAAAATGTAGGAATAGGAAAGCACTTATGTTAGAATTGAATGCTACACAATTACTGGACTAACCTCGTACTGGCACTCTTTAGTTCCCTTCTGGTCAATGAAAAAATTCTACTTCTAAGGAGGATTTCACAAAAATATTTATACGAGGTCACTTTTGTACATACTCAATGGATCCCGTTCCCAAAAAAAATACTCGATCAATAACCGGATAATAATAGACAAATAAGGGGCTCGGCTTGGTATTAATTAAATTGTAAATAATTAATTAAACTGTTGTCGACGATGACTCCGCATCGCGTTTACCCGAGTTCTGAGCCACTTGGATATTCCCGCAATTTGTGGAGCAGTTATTAGTAACTTTGTGTTTGGCGTTGGCTCGGAGCTTCCTCCTTCACGCTAGCCCTCACAGCATTGGAGTACATACAGAATGCGGCTTAGGTGTGAGGTGTGATGGGACGCTTGGAGTATGCGTTTGTCAATGAATGCGAGGGAGAGGAGAGACGAAAGTTACTCCTTCCTTATTTCCTTCTTCCTTATTTAATGCTTCTCATTCGGACGTTGTGGCCGCCTTCAGGCTGAAATGGCATGGGCAATTCAAGGATTCCTATGCGATGTATTATTCTAGCCAGCCTTGCCTTGGGACGTTGAGACTTGAGACGTTGAGACTGCTGGCTTAGAATAATTCATTAGGGGCGAAGGGAAGTTAAATGACTATTAGGGACGTCGAGGTGTGTTTCTTGTCTGTCGCTCCGATAATTGCCGAACCAATGAAACCAGGCAATTCATATAGGCGTATATAATAGTTTATAAAAATCAACGGATGACCCATTAGTCTGCTTGAAAAAATAATAGTCACCTAATCCTTCTTACCCTTGTATACCTTAATATCCGCCTATAAAATCATCTGTGATCAGGTCTTGAATTCTAAGTCACTAAGAGGTGAAGCGCTACTGTACGATGTCATTGTAGAAGCTAGTAGTAGTACGTTGCCCTATAATAAAATACCCTAAAATGTTCATAAATATACCGGGGACGCCGGGGAGCGTTGACTATGAATCAGTGAAATTCAATTATTATAATAGATGGTGGAAGCTATACTTCACACTTTCTGTACATATGTATTTGCATGTGTTTATACTTGACCTAGTTTAATTTTCTAAGGTCAGACAGATGACAGGATCTTCTTCAAAAACAATAATTAGCTTCTTACTTTTGAGCTGATTTGTTGGTATATAAAATTAAAATCCCTGGTTTCGTTGGTTCAGCAATTATCGTGAGGGCAGACAACCAGACAAATCCAATGATGTCTTTCAGCGTAGCTTCACCCTTAAAAAGCAATGATTTATGTTTGGTTTTTGCTTAAGCATGGTTATTTTTCTAAATTATTTTTATGAATCTATATGGATATAGATTAGAAAACATGAGGCAATTCCAGCAGTACGTACTTATGGATTGTGAATTTATTCAGTATTACTTGTAAAAATGAAATCTTTTTCAAACTGAATGGCTTCAGTTTCAAGAGTACAAATCTTTAAAACATTACATATTATTGTAGAACAGAACACCAACAATAAGTTAAACATGCTTGTAGAAATATTTCCATAAGAGAACATCAAATACGCAAAAAATATATAAAATATGCCTATAAAAACAAATGCTTGACACAATATAACGTTGGTTAAATTTTAAAAAGTAGCATTTTCCCACAGATCCCCTTTAAAAAGCACAGTGGGTCAAAATAGATGGTACATACTGTAAATGGAAGCTCATTAAAAAGTAAATTAAATGAGAATTTTTATAGTTAACTTGGTAAGACCTGTGTAACCAGGTATTATTGTAACCCATTTAAAAAATATCATGGTCATTGGTTAAAAATGGGAGGTTCAAACAGCCGGGTTTGTTAACGTCGTCGAGGTCTTCTGGGGGCATCTTGGATATCCCGGACTTGTTCCACCATCTCTAAAGCCATCTTACTTTCACGCAGACCTGCTCGGATTTCATTGGCTCTCCTTCGGCTTTGATCTGTGGTGCGAGAGTACCCATGAGTGTAGAAATGTAGAGATTCCTCCTGCATTTGTATGCACAAGCTGAGGTTCACTGCCACATCGGACCAATCCATGTTGTCCCTGAACCTCTGGAAGAGAAGCAGGATCACACGAGATATGTTGATCTGCAAAGCAACTAAAAAAATCCACAGATACATGAAAAATTAAATATCACATTTCCTCTTTTTGTAAATAATAAAATATGACACAGTAAAAGTGGAAGACTCCTCCAAATTTTACCTCTGTTCTTGTTAATCCCTGGCATGATCTTATCCTGAATCCCTAGGAGAAATAGAGCATGTTGTAGGAACCTTTCTGCCCCCCTTTTGTCCATAAGTCTTTGTCGCTCCCGTGTAGCTCCCGAATGGAAAGTAATGGCCTCGGAGGCCCGTTGCATAACCCAATGATTCGGATGCACTATGGAGTATTTGTTCTGTCGGATCATGTTCTCACACATCTCTATTAGGCCATAGTCAATTTGAGTACTACTCCGACTAACAGGATGGTCCCTCTCAGCAATTAGGTCCCCCAGGGCTTTTATCTTATGGCAGAATTCTTTGACCCGCTGGGTGAATCCGCATCGATTGCACTTCCACTCCACGTTGTCCGTAATATCAAAGGGGTTTTGAGGAAGGAGATAGCCATGGTTGTCGCTGTTGTGACTTCCAGGATTACATTTCTTGCAAGTGACTGCGGACATGAATGTCCCTAATTCAGTGGGGTCCTTGCATCGGTCACACTGACATATAAAAGCCCCCAAGGATGTTTGGAACTTCTGCTGTCTCCGTCTTGTTTCATGACTGCTGAGGGCATTGTTGTAGCAGATAGTCAATTGTTCATTCCTCCGGACAGCAACGGCTGTTTGGACACTGATCTTGAAGGGTAAAGTTTGTGCCACTTCCCAGGAGCAGTTTGGAGCGCAGGAATTATTCAGTCGACTGAAGTCTAGACCCAGGACAGATATGATCGGTATGGGACTGCCGGTAAAAGCTCTGTAAATATGACATTAAAGGTGAAAGTTGTAATATAATTGAGGTACTAGAATAATTACACGAACAGTATTACATTGAAATTGATTAATTACGGCTCAATGTTAAATATAACTTAAATAGAACAGATTTTGATCCCTGTTTGCCGATTTGTCTGAATTGCATCAAATTAAATGTTCATTTTTTATCAAATATTTTGCAGTTGTTCCAACTCACCCCCCTTGCTGATCAATCTCTAGTTCCTGGCTGACCCTATTCAAAGTGATGATCTGCAATAGTTGGAAGCGTTCCTCTTCATCAATCCAAAAATCATCGTCTTCATCAATAATTGACCTGAACAGTCCCAGGAGCCGATCTTTATAATTCTCGTTGAGCTCAATGGGAGGCATGCTGTCCTCATTTTGTAGGGTCAAAAGCTTCTCATAAGCATCAGGATCCCGTCTCTTTAGTCCCCCTGCCCTTATGAGCATGACCAGGTCACCGAAGGAAGCATTGTCGAATTTCTTCGGAGGAGGGAATGTTATTTGCTTCAAGCTGAACAACCTGCATTCATTGGCCGCATGGGCGGGTTCCTGAAATCCAGGACAAGTATCAAGACTCAACATTTACAGTGTTTACAAATATATTTATTTAAAAACTTTTTCTTGAAAACAAAATGAGATGGCGCGCCATACGTCTTCACATCTTGAACTACAAATCGGCCAGGTACACTTGGAACACCGTATTTTGGTTTGACCTCTTCTGGAGACGATAGAGCAAACAGTACATGGAGCGGACGCTAGGGATGAGAGTGTGGCAGTGTCATATGGAGCTGATAAAAGGGCGGGTATTTCTTGCAGGAGAACCTTCCCGGCTTTCAGATTTCGGGCTGCCACGAACTGCATCCCAAAAATTGGGTGTTCAGTGACCAAATATGGGGGACACTCTTTCTCATGGCGTCTCCAGTCAATGTGCTGATGCTGGCTCGAACAGTAGTAAATGTTCCTGCAAGCGGCACATTTCAGGTCCGCGGGCTGTCGGCAGACTTGACAAAAAAACTGCTGCTGTTGCATGTCTATTTTTAGCTGAATTTTTTTAAAACAATAACCCTGATTATAATAACAATTGATACAAACTGAAATCCACTAACGTTTATTGACTTTGCATGATAGGAGGAAAGTCCCTTGTAATGTTGCGTATTTTAACCTTACCTTGTAACTTCGTCGCGGGATAAAAATATTTATGTGACAATAATGTATGCCTTGTTTTATATTTTTCTTGTTGCGCTTTTAATAATTCAGGATTCACAACGATTTTAGGAATAATTTTGGAATTTATTTTGTGGAGGCGGCAATGTCACCGAAGAATAAATGAAATGAAGAAGGGAAGACTTGAAGCCAACAAGACATGAGCCCTCGACCTACCTCAGTGTAAAGATAATGTCGAAGGACGTCAAGTAATAGCGTGGGATATTTATAGAATCATTTACATCAATGTTTAAGAGTTCAAGTACTTCCATATCATATATAGTCCACTCAAGCATAATTTTTTCGAACACCATATTTACAATTGGTTTGAGTTGGGGAAGGTGAACCGTTGGAGAATTTGGTTATTGACAGCGTTCCGAGTGGGTTCCCTTGTAATCAGAATTTTTAAATAATGTTTTTATCAAGAATGTTAATTTTTGATGAAGAAACTCTGGTGTCTGTAGTATTGTGAGGTGGGTTCAAAACGTGTATGTCAAATAATTAAGACATACATACCTATCTATAATTTGTATTCCTCTATTATCCTTGTATGTAATTATACTTAACGAAGTTATCCTAAAAGCCTATTTTTCTCTGAGCAGCCATATGTAAATACATTCAGTTTTATGCTTACTTAAAAAAAACATTTTAAGAAAAACTCCAGCATGTTCTTATCTTGCCCTCGTATACAACCATTATAACAATGAGCATGTAGATACCGATATACCTGGCCCACTCTCAATAAATTTTCCAACAGCGTGCATGGCTTCAGTAAATCCCAGAAGTCTTTAGAATTTATCTTCAGCCGCGTCTTGGTTGACCTTTACGGTGACCCATTACGTAAATGAATTATGTGATCTATTACAACTGCGTCAATTCTGTCAGTTCATTTTATGCTTGATGTCATGCGCTGCTGGATCCTGTATTGTTTTGTATATTTTGTTAAAATCACAAAAATAGAGCATTAAACACAACAAAGTCATATATTTCGAGCGTCTAAAATATGTAAATGTAACCGCTTGGAAAGCTATATGCCACCTCAGGTGTACGCTATATTTTCCCTGAAAATCCTATTCAATCTATCTATTATTGCGTTTTAAAAATCACCTTAATGATAACTGTTGGTTGCTTACCAATAATTGAAGCTTACTCACACAACGTTTGATTGACATTGAAAACATTGAACCACTTTATTTATTTTCATTTTAATATTTGAATACTCTTGTCATTTTTATACTTTATGTCTCACGGGGTACTACCCTGTACAAGTCCAAATCATCCCAAAAGTCCATCCTTCCCTTTATAGGATCATCGACAACGGCATTGAAATCATTGCTGAAATAGAGGTACTGAATTGGGTTCCTCCCACTCACGTCAATGGGGTCCCAAGTATAGTCCTGGAAATTTAGCCCGGATCTAAAATCCCACAATAGCGTTTTAAATGCTCAATGCATCAATGTATTTTTGTGTACTCATTTCCCAAGTATCTAATTATTATATTTTCCATATAAAGGGAAGATATTTTACTCATTAGCAGCAAATTGAACCCAAAGTTTGATCAAGTCCCTCGACATGTTGAAGTGCTTGGAATCCGGTCCGACTTTAGGAGACAATGGAAATAGTAGGAATAACTCCTCAGCATGATCAGCTGCAAAGTCTATTGAATATCGAAGACATATATACTCTTATTAATTTCAGTTTGTGAAACTCAATATTAGACATAAGAAAATTTTGTCTCTCTCTTTTACATACTTGACTCATTTTCCTTGTAATCGAACAAGTATGTATACACTGGAGAGAATTTGGCTTGCGTCACGGCAGTGTTCCGTGTAAATGAAATGTACAATCTATCCGACCAAAGTTCGGTGAAGTTGACTATTAATTTTTGGAAATCAATTTTCTCATCTCCAAAGTAAAAATCCGTGATTAATGCAGTAAGGTCATTCTGAGTCTTGTTGTAGTATAAGTAGGCAGGTGCAGCTTCTGCCCAGTTTTCATTAATTTCTTTAACTAGTGTGGCGTTGTTCTTTAATGCTATTTTCCAAAAATATACACAGGAATGATTCCTTTTATCCACTCTGAAATAAATTAAATATTAGCATCTGATTGTAAAATAATACGCTTACGATTAATGTAAAGAAGGCCCTCTCCCGAAGCGCTCCCTGAAATCCAAGGGACTCTTTGAGCTTCCCCATCTTCAATAATATCGTATGGATGTTTGGTAAGGAAAGCGTCCTCGCTCGGCACTTCAACGGAAGGGCAGAAGACTTCCAGGTCATTCTTAACCTCCCCCTATATTTGTGGTCAGGCCAAGGAAAAGTTTATGAATTGTCACATTTTTTTAATTGATACGAATAGTTCATCAGTAATTACTCGATGACCTTACCCCACTCAGGGAACTATAACGTGAGATCAAGCTCGCGTCCACCCGTTTCAAACATGCTACCATAACTTCTGTGGTATTTGTTGAGCAGTTGAGACGTTGAGCGAGCAAAGTTGCGGATTCCAGTGGTTGTGGTTGGATGGACCACAGCTTGGTTGCAACTCCACTTTGGGAGATGGCTTTCGAGAAAAGTCCTACAATAACAATTAAGAGGGAATTTGTTTAAAATATCAGTTGTATTTTTCGTAAGTTTGCTTACAGCTGGAAAAATAAATCCGAACCTTTGGTTGAGTTGGTTAAAAGTAAATAATGCACTGCAGCCCCGCCGGCGCTTTGACCAAAAATAGTTACTCTTTTGGCATCCCCACCAAAATTTCCTATATTTTCTTGAACCCATTGAAGTGCCATAGTCATATCCTTCAGACCCATATTCCCTTTCACAAGGCCATCCGCAGTATTGAGGAACCCTGAAATAAAAGAAATCGTATGTATTGTCAGTAATAATTTAGTTAGCATTTGATTTCCGTGTACGATCCGATGGTTCAAAAAATGTTTACCTAATGAATGCAACCGGTAGTTGATTGTAACCAAAATCACATCCTCATCTAAAATATATCCGGCTTCATACATCCAAGCAGAAACACTCTGGAAGAACCCGCCATGGATGTATACGAGTACTGGTAAAGGTGCCTTACTGAATCCATCATCGACCTAAATTACAACAGGTATGACTTCTCATCATTCACATTTTGTAAGAATGTCAATGAGTTAGCATTTAGTAATTTATTGGGCTTCTAAAATTCAAACCTTTGGAGAAAAAACATTTAAGTAAAGACAGTCTTCGCTTCCAAAAGTAGCCTGAGAGCAACCAGAGTTGAATTGTGTTGTGTTTAAAATACCAGTCCAGTTTGTGGGTGGTTGGGGTGACTGTATGACAAGGAGAGTAAAGAATTTGATTAGAAATGGAAAAAATTAGGAAACATTAAAATAATTTTTTTTATGTCACAAAAGAAATTCTGTTTTAGCGAACTTCGAAGCGTAACTCCCCGACAGGTGGCTTTGCGAAGGGAATTCCCTTGAAAGAATGGTACGTCCGATTTAATCGGGTCAATTCTAAAGATCCAGCAATTAGTCCATTTGAAGTCTCTACAACCAGATCTGCATTAGCTGTAGTTTTGGCGTATGAAGTGATCACTGCAATAGCGATGATGAAATAGAGGTAACGTGCCATGATTTAAAACTGGAATGTTTATACTGCCGTAATACAATTGACACTGCAACAGTAGCCTGATTTTTTCTCAGGGTATTTGGTATAATTTATTTCGTATGGTCAATGGTTTGTTATGAGCAACGGCACACAGTTTTGCCTGCTATAACTGAGAATTTTCGTCATAACATATTAAAAAGGAATGTAGTTTTGTTAAATTAGCTACTATTAATTATAATGATTACTTATAGTGTGCAATCAGGGGAACAATCGCGAATAAAAATTATAGATTGCATATGTGCAGGGTCCCAAAGATTGTTTTACCTCATGTGTGGTGCTCATTTTGATGACTATACACATTACTATATACTATACTATGGTAGCATTTGTAGCTGATTGTGAGTATGTGGGCATTTTTTGATAAAATTGCAATCTTTTGGTTTTTGCTTATCGATACGACAATAATAATATTTTTTTTTTAGCTTTTCAAAATTCTGTCTGCAAGGAGTGATGCAGCAGCAACAATTTTATAGTGCAGGGATGCAAATCCGAATGTGTATGACGAGAAGCAAGGGAACACACCTAGTAGTAGTTGGAACAGCCGATATTACCAACTGAATGTGAGAGGTAAATATACCATATTAAAATAATTAATCATTATTCCATATACAGGCAGCAAAAAATATTACTAGTTATTTTCAAAAAAAATTGACATGGCCCTACTTACGTTACCATTTTCAGCTACAATGGCTACGCATACGAACATTCCCCGGTATTATTGTACTTTATAAAACACATAACGAAAGAGAATATCAAATGGCATTTGCTCCAGCTTGTGACCACTGAAAACTGAAAGATTGTGTTTGCAGATAAATACGTGAACGTACTTATGAAGTTAAATTTAAAAAATCCCTACAAGCATGATTTAGGAAGAGGAAGAATTTTTAAGCAATCATAAGGTAGTACAGGGTGAATTTTTCTTGACTCCCTCTATAATTTATCCTTCAGCTTATCGATCAACTGTCGATTATCAAAAACTATTACCACTTACGCAGATGATGTGTCAATCATTCATTCATAGATTAATGGAAGTGAGGCTATACACTTCATGCGAATTTGAAACAATTTTGTTAATGCGTCTGGATCGAATTGATTTTATATTTAAATTAAAAAGTGTTGCTCCAATAATATTGGAGGCAGCAGAGGTATTGTGACTCCTTAAGCAGTTCAGAAAGGACTTTCAAGCTTTCAGGTATTCGTATTATTGCAAAACACTCCTTTATGGGCACAGGTGTACGTGCTACAGACACGTGGAATTTCAGTAATTATTTGCAGTACAGACAAGGACTATGTATGCAACGTGGAAATCTCACAGTGTGAGAAATCCCATAGACGAAGATATTTAAGTTATGGTATTTACTTTTTATTAAATTTCTATGTGTTCAATTTTAAATTACATATGCTTGCAAACCATAGGTTAGTATATGGAGGTTTAGTGTCTATTCAGTCACGCGGTTCTATTTTGTACAAATTCAAGGCATCCCAAAATCCCATCCTTTCCTTTATAGGATCTTCAATAAATGCATTTAGACCGTTGCTCAAGTACAAATACTTTATTGGGGCCTTTCCGCTTACGTCAATGGGTTCCCATAAATGGTCCTGGAAATTCAACACCGGCCTGAAAAATAGATACGACAACATGATAACTTCTGGATTTAGAGAAATTATTTCGCCAAAATACTACACACATTTGTCGTTTGTAATACTATATTTGCATATTTACTCATCAGCAGCAAACTGAACCCAGAGTTTGACCAAGTCTTTGGAAATTTTGTAGTGTTTGGAATTGAGTCCCACAGTAGGGTTCAAGGGAAACAGTAGAAATAATTCTTCACCATGATTAGCGGCAAAGTCTGTAAAACAACTTAGAATAATTACATATTTTCAAATTTAGAGATTCACAACATGGCAGCACGCAGGAAAAGCAATTGAACAAATATGCAGTATTAATTTTCAACACATCATCCATTATATTATGGTATTGCCATAACTGGTGCAAGCTGGATATTTTAGACCGCTATTACTTCTTTTTTTTATTCCAAGTTTTATTCCCGAATTTATGACTTACTGGACTCGTCTTTCTTGTAGTCAAAAAAATACGTATACACTGGAGAGAATTTGGCTTGCATCATCGCAGTGTTCCTGGTAAAAGAAATGTACAATCTGTCCGACCAAAGCTTCGTGAAGTTCACAATTAATTTTTGAAAATTAATTTCCTTATCTCCGAAGTAAAAATCCGTTATTCTTGCAGTAATGTCATTCTGGGACTTATTGTAATACAAATATGTGGGTGCAGCCTCAGTCCAGTTTTCATTCATTTGTTTAACCAGTGTTGGATTTTCCAATATTGCTAGAAATACAGAGGTAATACATAATTGGTAACTTCCAGGTATCAGCCTTCATTGTTCTACAACAATTTTCTGAAGTAACCCGTGGAAATACGTAAATATTTATAAGCTTACGATTAATGTAAAGAAGGCCCTCTCCCGAAGCGCTCCCTGAAATCCAAGGAACTCTTTGAGCTTCGCCATCTACAATAACATCGTACGGGTGTTTGGTAAGGAACGAGTCATCGCTCGATACTTCAACGGAAGGGCAGAATACTTCCAAGTCGTTCTTTATTACTCCCTTTATTAACAGCCCAAAATAATGGTATTTTATTGAAATCATTTAAAAATTACCCTCGTCATAAGTAAGAAAATAATATTTCAGAGTACCCCACTCATGGAACTATATTTGATTATTAAATCCACATCCACCTCCTTCATACAAGCTACCATTGCTGATATTGGGTTTGTTGGACAGTTGAGTCTTTGAGCGAGCAAATTTGCAGATTCAACTGGTTCCGGCTGGAAGGACCATAGTTTAGTAGCAACTCCACTTTGGGATATAGCCTTGCTGAAAAGACCTACGTGGGAATTAATATCAAAATAGTTTCAATAAATTATGATAGTTCTTAAGAATAGTTGCTTGCATACACTCGCATACATCTGCCAAAATATTGCTGAACCTTTGGTTGAGTTGGATAAAAGTAAGTAATGCACCGCAGCGCCGCCAGCACTTAGACCGAAAATAGTTACTCGTTTAGGATCTCCCCCAAATTTCCCAATATTTGTCTGAACCCATTGAAGTGCCATAGCCATGTCCTTAAGGCCCATGTTCCCTTTTACGGTGCCATCGGCAGTATTTAAAAACCCTGTTGGGAATTTATATTTAGTTTGAATTTTATGTGCTTTCTGGGAAAATAAAGTTTACCTAATGAATGTAACCGGAAGTTGACAGTGACCAAAACCACATCCTCGTCCAGTATGTAATCTGGATTGTACCGCATAGCAGTTCCGTACTGGAAAAAACCTCCATGAATGTACACCATAACTGGTATTGGAGTTTGACTGAAGCCCTCACCGACCTAAAAATAAGTATTGATTAGTTTTTGCTTTGAACGGAGACTAAATTATTTACTACAGTGATTTAATAATGATTACAAATTAACCTTAGGGGAGAATACATTTAGGTACAGGCAATCCTCGGTTCCATAGCCTTGCTGAGCACAGCCGGTGTTAAATTGAGTGGCATTTAATATACCAGGCCAATTTGCGGGCGGTTGGGGTGACTGTAAAAATTACAATACAGAAGATATAGCCTTGAAAGAAGATATGGATTACAAAATAAATTCTCCCTAAAATATTCGATGGATCAAAACTTGTCCATGCGTACCTCAAATCGTAGCTTTCCCAAAGGGGGCTTTGCAAATGGAATCCCTTTAAAAGCATGGTAAGTCCGGTTCAATCGGGTCAACCCTGTGGATCCAGTAATAAGGCCATTTGAAATGCTTACTATTAGTATTTTTTCAGATGTAGTGATGAAGGAAATAATTAATGTAACAACAGCTGCAAGAATAGCAGGAGCTAGAAAGTAAATTGCCATTTGTAGGATTCTGTCAATTATCTGTAAGTCTTACAATTACAGTGCTATTTTATTTACAGTCCTGAGTTTATATTGTGTGATGTGAATAGAAAAGTTGTAAAATAAAATTGACTCCTGGGTTTAATTGTCTCAAGGTTTTACCATTTTACTTTTCCACTACGTATTTTATATAATTGTGGGAATTTTTTAATACAGGTTTTATTTACTGTGTATTACAGTACATTTAATTACCGAACTACAAAAACAATTCTGTGCTGTGAAATGAACGGCGTAATTGTATACATATATTCAGACTGCAGTTCTTTGGTAGCCTATCTTTCCTGATAAACCTATCTACAGACATTAAGCTGGCAAGGACTGTCATAGGGTCATCAAAAGAGAAGATTGAGTTCAAGACAGGTCAATTGCAAGGCTGGATATATGTATGTATCTATACAGTAATTATTTGAGTTAGTGTAAAAGGTAGTAGGACGCTTCAGAAATACAGAATCAGTATAGATTTTTAGGGATGGAGAGAACGTGTGAATGTCATCATCTGGCTTCAGTTTTTAACTGTAAAGCTCTCAGTCTCATACTGATTGTGAGAGTTATTACTTTTACAGTAGTCTCTATTTTTGAGTTCCCTCATTTCATCTTTTATTTTCATTTTTAATTTCCTTTGCACAGCTCAATAAAGTCTTCCGATTTTCTGCATTTACGTTTTGCGTTGTTATGAATCGTTTATTTCAATCACGGTTAAGCATTATTAATCATATCTGCTTAGCTCTCTTCTTTTGAGTGCCAGCAAGCTAAATTTAAATATGATAGGATAAAGAGAAAATTTATATGCGCCCGGGATAATGGAAACTTTGCACGTTAGTAATATTGGCAACTCTTTGCACACGAGATAGAGGAAACTTTTTGCACTGAGGGATTTTAGGTTACTAAATAATACATTTAAAAAAAATTAATTTAAATATTTGACAACCCGGGCAAAATGAAACATTATTCTTTTAACAAGGGGTGGGGTGTGGGAAGGGTATTCCGTATTAATACAATTTTTAATTACCTTTGAAACCGTTACCCGAAAAAATCGAAGATTTCAGCATTTTATATTAAACATACACATCCAACAAGTTCGGCATAAATAATGTAGTAATGGACGAAAATCGGGGAAATTAAAGAAGCTGGAAGCAAAACGATTTGAATTATTAGAGTCCAGAATTAATCAGGTTCATTTTAGCGTAATATATATTTAGCTTAACATGGGATTTATTCTTTCACCAAAATACTTTAGAATTTATGAAAAATAATCAGAAGTTTGAAGTTGTTGAAAGCAGGGATTCGAAGGGGGGGGGGAATTAATGAATCCTAAATAAAAGTATTACTATCCCCAAAATTTACCATGCTGTTAAATTTTCTTTTTAGAAGCGCATATTACATATCAAAACTCGTACTATGAGGCGTGCTTTTATAATGAGAATGAAAAGTGTCTATACTTATTTACACAATTAAAAGGGTTATTTGTTTACCAAAAGTAAATGATTCATTTCTGTTGCACTTACGCGAGAGCCTTTAAACCAAGTCTCATACTGTCACCTTGACTGTCACAAAGATGTGGTAAACCATGTGGCATTTCCCTGTTCATTTGTTGTATCGTATACAAAATATACATTCATCTAAATACACGTACATAAATTACAGCCCTTTCATTTATATAGCATTGCTGCATTTGAGCCCAGTTCCATTTGAAATGTAACGTGTCCATTTAGAAATCGACGGCCTAGACCTACTTCTCAAGACTAAGACTCCCTTGGAAGGTTGTACTATTCCACGGATTCACGGTGGAAATCTTACCACCCGGAAAGGAAGAACACAATATCAGTGCCCTCAAAATATTCCCAAGTACTAATTTTAGAATTATTGATATTACAGCCATCAAAGGGGTATAAAAGTTGAAATTTCTGAGATTTGGGGTATATTCAATCGTTCGCTCTCATTCCAGACAACATCTCTTCTTTCCAAACTCCCAAATCTCAATTCAACATGAAGGTAATAATTAAAATATTCAACTGTGATACATTAAGTAATATTGACTACTCGGGTTTTACTATTTAAAATTTCAGAATTGTAAATAATTTTGGTACCATAATTTCCAGGTCTTCATTTGTGTCTTGGCTGTGATCGCCGCTGCAACCGCCAATATGGGCTATGGGGGTGGTTACGGTGCCTCTGCACCTTCCTACGGCGCTCCAGCTCCTTCTTACGGGTCATCCGCTCCTTCTTATGGGTCATCCGCTCCTTCTTACGGGTCATCTGCTCCTTCTTACAGCGCACCAGCTCCTTCATACAGCGCACCAGCTCCTTCTTACAGCGCACCAGCTCCTTCTTACAGCGCACCAGCTCCTTCTTACAGTGTTCCAGCTCCAGCCCCACAGACAGTCTATCACGCTCCAGCACCAACCATGACCACCTACACCATCCATACTTACCACTCCCCTGCCCCCAAGTCCACTTACTCCGCTCCAGCTCAGGCCAACGGTGGATCTGAATCCAGTAACTCTGCCCCAGCACCGTCCTACAGCGCACCTGCTCCATCCTACTCCGCACCAGCTCCATCTTCCTACGGATCACAATCAGCGCCTTCCTACAGCGCACCAGCAGCACCTTCCTACAGCGCACCAGCTGCACCTTCATACAGCGTACCAGCAGCACCAAGCTACTCTGCTCCAGCTCAATCTTACTCCGCTCCCGCTTACTAAACAAAAGATAAAAGTTTAATAGTCTACTCACTTGTTGGAACCTTATAGAATTATATTTTTTGTTACCCACATTACAGATACTTGTGTTTCCAATGCTTACTAAAATGCTATTCGACGTCCGCTAGGTGATCGAAGAATGAATAAAAAAATACATGAATGAGATTAAAAATTATATTAATAGACCCATAATTCATGTTGTGTGTGCGTTCGTTTGTAACTTTATGTCGCATTAAACTCTTCCGATTCCGACATCTGAATGGGCTGAATATATGGTGCATATCTGACCACGAAAACTTTCAAATGAGACCTTTGATACAAAGTTCTGTCATACAAAGCAATGCTGAGCAATAGTATATAAGCGATGAGTGTCCTGATATTCTGATAAGTATTCAGGTTCGTTCCACTCAAAACATTTAAGGGACGCTCAAGGTAATACAATTGTATATGCATTCCAATATTACGGATGCAGTTTGAATTTTAGCCACTACACTACAACAAAATACAGTAAATGCACATGAAAGGTATGATCCAATTAATTACAGCTTATTCTGATTCCATTGAATCCTACGGTAGAAATCCAAAATGGACGAGTTCACACTGTGTCACATCTTGAATTGCTTGTTTGTTTGAAATATGTTTTGACACTTGGTCACAGGAAAGTTTATTGACTTTATATGGGGAGCCATCCCACAGGGAACAAAATGGAAAAAATATTTTTTTTCATGGACGGCCTAGCGTTCATAGAAATATTTCAGAATGTTGTAATTGTATCTTTCATGGGGACTCATTTGAGTATACTCCCCTGAGTACACTCAATACATTGAGTCCAATATCATCTTCCTAAGTCAAAAATTCCGGTCTCAGGATTAAAAATTGTGAGGCAAAGTTTATGAATAATTCAGAGTTTAGTTTTAGAGAGCTGTAATAGAGAGACACAAATAAATATTTGGTGTCGTTTCAATCTCGTCTCACAATTTTGGAACCTGAGACCTCAATGTTTGATTTAGGAAGTTGTTATTGGATTGAAATGAATCCCCATGAAATGCCATTAAAGGCGAAAAGTTATGTAGACCATTTTGCTTATAAACGAAAATGCATGTAGACCATTTAGACTTTACAACAAGACATTTTTACAATGTAAGAATAATTCTTGTAATATAATTATAATTATTATAGGGAGAAGTAGCGAAAAAATGTGAAGAATGCTCCCCTTGAAATTCCTCAAATTCATTAAAGCCCAGGGACATGTTCTAATAACAAAACGTTCTGTTCAAGGCACGTCTGAAATGCTGTCCCGGGAAGTACGATTATAGTTAACTTTATCTCTTTCAAATAATAAAGGTCATTTGTGGATTGGACGAATTGAATAAGGTACTGGAGTCATTTGACCAGTTTAGTTTGTTATTGCTTGTTGCAATAATTACGTGTAACTGTAGGTAATAACTAAAGACATCACGTTTGAAAGCTTCCAAGAAATCATTCTAATTTCTTATTTATGTAAGTTTTGTTTCAAATGTTATAACTGTTGTAAATCATAGAATTTCTAATTTAAAGGTTCCTCATTATTGTTTTTTTGGTTGCTTCGAGACGACGACAAACGCCGTATCTCAAAATGAACAAGAGATTCAATCAAAATCCAGGTGTAACAAAATACGTCAAGGAGCCTCCAGGAATCTACCAATTGACAACAATTGGGCGTACTTTGAAAGAGTCCGTGGATGAGCTTCAAAAAATGGGGAAGATCAGCCCCTTCTTGGCCGGACATATTTTGAAGGTATGTTGCCATATGTTTTGTTTTGAGTATATGAGAAATTACAGGTTGGATTTATTGAGTATAACTTTTATCCTGGTGCTAATTTCGTATTTTCTAAAAGATTTGATACTATTTTTCCATATAATGATGAAATGTAACTGATTTGAACGTATCTGATAGGTATTTGACCGAAAAATTACGGACAGTCCGAGGTTTAGTGACGAGTCTGGCCCAACGGAATTCAAGGCCGGATCGGTTGAACATCATAAGTTACAAGACAATTTCTGGCAGATTCATCTAAGAAACGTGACCATCAACCCGAATTCAATGGATCCTTTGAAAGTTGGGAAACTCAAACTTTGGGCTGAGACCTGGGGCGATGCTGGTGTGGAAAAACGGAAGAATTTAAATAGGCATTCATCCAAATCGTAATTATTAATAAATTGATGTCTATAGGAATTTTGACAACTCTCATGCCAGTATCTCTGTAAATACTTTTAGCCCAATCTGTGTGACCAATGAACTGTTTGATTTTCAATGTATTTGTGTTTTCTCTTGATATGACCTTTCCTTGCCCTCGGCCTGTTTCTGAACAGCCTAAATTCTTGATGGACCCGTTAATTAATCACTTTTAAACCTTTTACAATTCGGTGTGGGCTTTGGAGGCGTTGTAATAATTACTTATGTAATTTTGAATTAATGCTTTGTCAATGATCTTGGATTGCAGCGCGTATTAAAACTCATTTGAACTTAAATTTTTTAATTAGTCTCTCAAAATAGTAAATTATTACAGTTTTTCTGCTAAAGCTTTTTGGTACTCTGAGGGTTCCCGACCAACCCAAGAATTGTTCTGGTTGCCATAAACCTCCCTCAATTCCTTGTAAAGATTCTCATCAGAAGCAGTGCGAGGTCGGACAGCAGCATTCAGATTCTGTGTTAAAATGTCTTGTGTTGCAATGCTAACCAAACAAGTTGCAATCCGGGAGTCTGGAGATCGGAGACTGAAACCCAATGATGCTTCTTCAATAGTAGTTCCCAATCCTTGGGCATGCTTAACAGCTTGACGAGTTGTAGCTTTTAATTCTTCTGAAGCACAGTGCCAAGCCTGGGGACCTGCAGTCGTCAGAAGACCTTGAGCTAGGGCTGCAGCAGTCACGACTCCAACACCTTTGGACTGAACGAGTTCAGCTTGTAAGCAGTTAGTTGTGATTTAAAAATTTATGTCAGAAATTGTATATAAATTTGAACCTCAAATCCATCCAAGTAATCCAGTAAAGATACATCATGGAGATTGTACCGACTGAAGCTAAGTACAGTGTCTACTTTAGCTTCATTTGCAATGGACTGCAGAAAGTCCAAGTCATATCCCGTAATTCCGATGAAGCGGGCTTTGCCTGCTTTTACCAGGGACTCTAACGCAGGAAGGGTTTCCTTCAGAAGTATTTCCCGATCTCCAGGAACATCGCAATCGTGAATCTATTTATTGTTTGAACACAACATTTGTTTGGATATTTAATTCATTACTTCTAATAATTAATAATTGTAAAACAATAATGAGTAAATTTTAAACATATAAGGTCATTAATGATTTGCTAAACGTAGGTTTTAAATGGAATATCGGGCCATTCTAAAATTCAGGCTATATGTTACCTGCACCACGTCCACATAAGGCAAGCCCAAACGTTGCAAAGACCTCTCAAAACTTTTCAAGACAGAAGCTGCAGAGAAGTCAAAACTTGCAGACATATCAAAACGTCCATTGACAGGTTCTAACCATTCCCGACCCACCTTTGTAGCCAAATAGTACGTGTTTCGAGGAACATCTCTCAAAGCGTCCCCTAGGACATCTTGGGAGGTGTTATAGAATGGTGCGGTGTCAACGTAATTAATTCCAGACTTGATGGCTTGCTGAGTTGCTTCTATTCCTTCGTCACGGTTGATGGTCCTGGAATAGCATTTTAAATTATTTTTAGCAAGTCAAGATTATATAATTTATTATTTTTGGAGAATTAAAAATTTACCCGAATAAGTTCCCAAGCACAGCTGTTCCAAGTCCGATTTGTGAAACTCGGAGACCCGTATTTCCTAGCTGTCGATACTCCAATTTCCCCAAATATGGATGATCATTGCTGTCTCCATGGAAAGCAGGATCGTAGGTTTCAGGCAATTCAAGATTGCTCATTTTCAAAGATTTTATTTCCTAAGATGGTTATATTAGTGTCACTGCTTGACAATAAAAATTACGTAGTGAAATGTTTTTCACGAATGTGCGGAGTAGTCAAAATTTAATCTTACGGTAATACTTTATGCAGCGAGTGTTATCAACGCAACTATCATTGAACCTCAACTAAAGAAGATAAGACTAAGAGTTAATTTAATGGAGCATATATACGATATAGTCATATGGTTTCATTCCCTTCTGGACAGGTTCAAATCTTTATATCTACACTTATTAGACATCTGGTTGATAAAATATTTAATAGCCAAGCAACGTATTTTTTAACCTTGAATTGACACAACCTTCAGCAAGTTATATTTTGAGCGTAGCATTTATAAACACACTGACCTCCATATGAGATGTGAGATTGGAGGTACATATTACATATAAATAATTATTCTTAACATTAAGTACTTGGGTGTGTCAATGATTATGCGTTCAAAGATACAGTAGAGCAGGTTTTATTTAGGGATTGACCTCTGAGCGGACTATATTGACAGCATTTACGCTTAAACGATTACCTCCACACGACAATTTCCATTTACAAGGGATTACTTCTATGCAACTTTTAGAGTACTTTTCCCAGGCATGATTTAATAAATTACATTTTCAACAAAGGCAGCCAAGAATTTTTGTACAAATAAAGATCTGCAATAGACAATTGCGTGAATCCAACGAACCATGACATTGCCAGCCAAGTTGTGGTTCTCAATTAAAAGATAAGTTAATTTGAGAAATAGCAAACATAGCTGCGTTCATAAAATTCTGCTTAATAATTTTTGTGAACGTAAAACTTCAAAATCTTGCTAATCGTAATATTTTACCAGCATTTCAAAATTTACACAAGTTTAGCCGCTAAAGCTTTTTGGTACTCTGAGGGTTCCCGACCAACCCAAGAATTGTTCTGGTTTCCATAAACCTCCCTCAATTCCTTGTAAAGATTCTCATCAGAAGCAGTGCGAGGTCGGACAGCAGCATTCAGATTCTGTGTTAAAATGTCTTGTGTTGCAATGCTAACCAAACAAGTTGCAATCCGGGAGTCTGGAGATCGGAGGCTGAATCCTAATGAAGCTTCTTCAATAGTAGTTCCAAGTTCTTTAGCATATTGAACAGCTTGTCGAGTTTTAGTTTTTAACTCCTCGGAAGCACAATGCCACTCCGGCGGACCTTCTGTTGTAAGCAGACCTTGAGCGAGTGCGGCACCCGCTACAACTCCAACACCTTTGCACTGATTAAATAAAATCATGAAGATATTTATAGTTACAATAATAATAATACCATATAAGAAATTCATCGAACCTCAAATCCATCCAAGTAATCCAGTAGAGATACATCATGGAGATTGTATCTGCAAAAGTTTAGAACAGTATCTATTTTAGCTTCATTAGCGATAGTCTGCAGAAAGTCCAAGTCATATCCCGTAACGCCAATGAAACGGGCTTTCCCTGCTTTCACTACGGACTCTAAAGCAGGAAGGGTTTCCTTTAAAAGTTTTTCTCGGTCACCAGGAACATCGCAGTTGTGAACCTATAATATTTCGCGGATATTATTATCATGCTGTACTTTTGTGGGCACAGGCACCTGCTAGGACACTTCAGCTTACTATACTGATGGGTCCTTTGATTTTAAGTAATTATGTAAGTATATAATATCTTATACGATTCCTTTTTTTCAATAATTGGAACCGGGTTCCTAATAATTGTACTTTTAAAACGCTCATTAGTTTTTCTGGTACCTGAATCACGTCAACATAAGGCAAGCCCAAACGTTCCAAGGACCTCTCAATGCTTTTAAGTACAGAAGAAGCTGAGAAGTCCAAACTGGTAGCCAAATCAAAGCGTCCATTGACAGGTTCAAGCCATTCCATCCCAACCTTTGTTGCCAGGTAGAAAGTGTTACGAGGGACATCTCTCAAAGCTTCCCCAAGGACATCTTGGGAAACGTTGTAGAATGGGGCGGTGTCAATGTAATTAATTCCAGACTTGATGGCTTGCTGAGTTGCGGCTATTCCTTCGTCACGGTTGATAACTCTGGAAATAATTTTTGAGAGCACTTCCAGCGAGCCAATATTATAATAATTATTAATTATTTTTGTGGGAACATTAAAAATTTACCCGAATACATTCCCAAGCACAGCTGTTCCAAGTCCGATTTGTGAAACTCGGAGACCCGTATTTCCTAGCTGTCGATACTCCAATTTTCCCAAATATGGATGATCATTGCTGTCTCCATGGAAAACAGGGTCGTAGGTTTCAGGCAATTCAAGATTGCTCATTTTCTAAATTAGGATGTTTCGATGTTAATGCTAAGGAGAGTTAATAATTTGTGTGAACAATTCAAAAAAGTAAGTTTAATACTGGTAATAAGTGGAAGGAATAATAAATTGTAGTCAGCTCAATTACTATCTTTGAACCTGAACTACAGATAAGATGGGGTATAGTAATGTTTCCAATGTTGTTGGAAAGCTTGATGTATATACATGTTTTTACCTATGTATGTACAGGATGTTGCAACTTCCTTTTTCTTCTCTACCATTGGCTCACCTAAGCAGTTGTTAGAATTTGTAAGCACTAAACTGCTGGTGTTTAAAAATTCTGAAAAACGAGAAACATTTTTTGTATTTTTCTAAATTACAAGCTTTGGTCTATTCAACCAGCAAGGTTGTAGCGGTTAAATTATTAAAGCTTAGAGTGATTTATTTTCATGGATACTTTCATTTCAATTTTTAATTTCCATACAAATAGTATGTAGACAATTTTCTGCTGTTCAATTGTTTATTTTAAAGACCAGTGTGTTGTGCAATGTGAACAGGTGGGTCGAGACGTACGGCAAGATTGCAGGAAATGAGGTGTGGAAATTGAAAGGCCGGTAGGTGCTGGGAAAATGCATGTCGGGAAAAATAATTTTGAGATCAAAATCTTCCCAGTTGCCTAAAGTCTTAGCAAATCAGTGGTATAAAATATCGCTCAAGGCCAACATAGAACACATTTTACTTCTGGCTGCTCAACCAAGTTAAAATGCCCGACGTAGAGCTTCTACTGGGGGGCAGAAATTCCGCTCCGTCTCCATAATTTATAGGGACAATTTTTGCTGCCCCCGTCCTGAAAACGATAAATATACATATATACCAAAACTTAGTCTTGCAATAAAATTCCTGTCTGGAAACCCAATGCAACCCCCTGTAGATTCAAGGCAGGCTTAGTATTGTGATTTGTAAAGGCTATGCCAACAAGGATACATGACCTCTCCTTTGTATGGAACTTCTCAGAGTAAGAAATAGCTAAGCAGGCTAAATTATTACAAGCATGAAATGATACAACTATCTAAGGGAAATTTTAGTAAATATGGTCAGTTGTAACCAATTGACTTACAAACATAAATACCATATCTAATAACTTTAAGCATATTTTAAATTGAGTTGATCTAATGTGGCGAGTGATATCTACGAAACTCATTTACTCCTTTTAAACTCCTTTTAAATAAAGCTACCAAATACTGAATTATTTAAGATATTTATTTTATATCTTCATTGTGTTCATCACCTTTTACTATAGCTCGTGCTGTTAGTACATATTGTGGCACTTCACCCCTTAGTCAGCGTTAAGCTAACCTTGCATTTTCAGTTACTTTTTAATGCGGATCAATGTGTAAAAGGTTGACGTTATTCCTGCTCGAGGCTATGTGTTTCATTGTCACTTTCCAAACGTTTAGCTGACCCCAGTGAAGGAGAGCAAATGCTGCAGCACTCAAATCCCTCGGACGGTCTTGTGCCCGAAGTCAGCATGGAGCTAATTGTAAATTAAATTCTTTTCCATTAAATTTTTTGTCCTTTTCAGAAAACAGCAGGCTTCTTCGAGTAAAGTCGATATTTTAGGCTACAATTTTATTTTTGCAACGGTCTTTTGTTAAACGTTGCGGACACTCAGGACAATTGTCAGCTTCTTCCTCCCAGTGGAGATTTATTGGGATCTAAAACCTAACCTAACCAAACATTTGAAAACTTTGATGGAACTTGTTTACATCGGTAGCTCCTAAGGGATTTTGATAGAAATCGCTACTACCAACTACGTGTAGATCTTCAGATTACATTTAGTTTTTCAAGGGGAATCCGGGGATTATAGATGTATACAATTTATTTGGCAGTACAAGTTATATATCTCATTTAATTATTTCCAGTGTGGGATTAGGGATTACAGATTATTTTGAAAAAATATTGAACGTGGGATTATTCTAAAAGATTACGTCTGTTAAATTTTGCCGAAGGGGTTACAGATTCGAATCACTGTTTCAGCCTATTTTTAGTAATCCCGTTTTTGTGGAATCCGAATTATATCCAGCCCTGGTTTCAGGTGCTTTAAACTACCTTTAATTTACTAACTGCTGTTTACAAAATTATATTAAATCATGTTAACATTATATAATTACTATTGAACTCCAAATTCGGTTTGAACAGTGTGTTACTATAATAGTCACTTGAGGGTCCCAGACAGTAAATATTTCCTCTAATATTGTTAGTGTAAAAATTTATGATGTTTAAACTATCGCATATCATTTGATTACCAAAAAATTGTCATATCCCATGAAGCTCACAGTCAGTTTGTCTCCATATGGGAATTTCGGTTTTTTTTCCAGGAAACTTCAATTAATTGAAAGCAAACAAACGCAATTATTTTTTAGGATCCTTTAAGTTCTAAGTAATAAGGGGTTGAATATTCGGACTATTGTCATTGATAATGCTTAAATCCTCAGTCAGTTGTCAGGGTACACACTCAACTACAGAAATAAATGTAGAAGCTCTACAAAAAAAATGGTATAATGGAAAATCCAAATACTGTGAATTTCCGAGCAACCTTGACAATTATTAGAATAATTCTAATCCAATCTAATAATTTTAATCCATATGTCGTTATTACCTGTAAATTAATTTGACAAACTCTATTTGCTACAGATTATTTTCAGCCTTTCGTCACACACAATTTTATAAAGGCAATTAGTAACATCAAAAAATGTCATCAATAATCGCCCTGATACTTCACTTATTGTTCGGACGGTTCTTGTGCTGCTCCACAATTGACATTACTTCAATTAAACTGCAGAAGCTGACAATGAAATTAAATAACTGCATTTTGAATGTTGTTCAGCTCACTCAACCAATTGACTACAGCACAGTTTCTATACCATTTTTGCTACGATTACTTCCACGTAATATGAATCTCACTGAGTCAACATTTCATTATAGAAATGCACCTCCTGGAGCGCTGGGACGGAAAGCATTCAGACACAGAAATCTCAGCTGCCACGTTCATTTTGTAATTATGGCCTCTAGAACCTCCGTAGTCTCTGAAACCATAAATGCACCAGCGGAACACAATATTTGGTTCTGGTTAATGGGCATACTTAAGCATGAAGTGACACTTTCCAAGTTAGTTATTATAATTCAAGAAAATGAAGCAGAAATTACCGAGCTTGATAAAGTCTTGTATCACATTCAGTACTATTCAATCTCTGTCCCAACATTTGTACTGTACCCCAAAAGAATCAGTAGCTCAAATGTACTCTCCGGAAATTGTCTTTGCTGGCACGAGAAAAATTGTACAATGTCTTTTAATTGCACTGGTCATGACTGCGTCCAAAAAATGTTGACTGCCTTTGATGCAGTGACAAGTAACGGTCGGAAACAAGTCTGGACTTTCACTGGTCAATTATTCTATGACGTACGGATAAAACAAGACAAAACGACAAGACTAACAAGTCCATTTCATCGGATGAGAAATCTGAAGCTACTACCTGCAACGTACTATTATCTAATGGAGGACTTGGACTTAAATGTTTCTATTTTTCAAAGAGGCAATACCCCCATTCAACCCCTTAACTTAGGCTTCACTTCAGCAAGTACCCCATGGCGCGTAGTTGATCAGGAGTTTAGACTCTCGCATTCCACATCATTTAATTTTATTACTTCAGACAGTGTCAGTGCTGTCACGATAGAACTATCCCTTTACACAAGTCCATTTTCTTTCAACGTATGGGTTTGGTTTACGCTAACGACCCTCTTATTGTCACTGGTGATGTCATTTGGGAGTTCTAGTTCCGGAATTTTATGTTTTGCCCAGTTCAGTTCCAATGTCTATACTTTATTTGGAAGTGCGGTAGAGCAAGGTATAAGTCTTCCAGGAGATGATTCACTTGTGAAAGTCTCAAAATTAAGAAAACTTTTATTATTAATTTGGCTAATTTCAGTTATGATTCTATCTAACTTCTACAAAGGATACTTGAATACTACATTTGCGACAGATACAGAGTTTAAAACAAAATGGAGTAAATTGGAAGAGCTTCAAAATTTCACTCTGTATCTTCCCGGTGGGAATGCTGTTTTTGATCTAGGGAATTGGATATACTGTGTGCAAACCACTATTTGCAAGCGAACCATCTACCTTTATCATTTTCGGTTGCTTTATACTTGTGAGGAAGATTTTTTCATATTGGACAAATTAATTGAACGTCCAACGAAATTGCATCCACAACAATTTCGGAGTTTTTGCGATGACGGATTGGATCAGTTGGTTGTGGAGACTTTGACTTTGCCTGGGAATGCTCTTGTGGTGCCTTCGGACGAGTTTAACTTTTATTGGGACCGGGTAAGGAAACAAATGAAGGAGAAGAACTTAAAATTTAGTCACAATAATAATTATAAAATTAAAGATCCCATGTTTCGAGACCAAATCTCAATTCACATTGGTAGCGTGAAAAACGAAAAATATAATTATGTGGGACGGCGAGCTCGAGTGATGCTAAGTAGTGGGCTGTACTGGTTATGGGAGAAATGGAATAAAATCAGGTTCCCCAAATGCAACTCTGGCAAAGGAGCTCAGCAAGAATCAGTTGATTCCGTAAAACCCCTATCTATGAACAGCTCAATTGGCCTGGCGATTTATTCTCTTCTGAGGAGTGGCATTGCGTGTACGTTCATTTTCGTGTTTGAAATCATATATAAAAATGTTTGCAGAAGGTTATAAACTGGACCTTTGACTTGGCTGGCTTTTACACTTATGCTTACGAAAAATCAATAATTTTTCTAGACTTTTTTCGGAAAGTATCTTTAAAAATTCCAGAGTCGATGTTAATAAGAATCGGCTTTCTTTATTTACAATTGTAATTATAGTTTCCTCATTTATAGACAACTAATAAGAGTTAATTGCATACCCAATTATAATTATTTCCAAAAATATTTTAACTACCAAAACCATCCCGAAACGACACTTACAATAATTAGAACCAATAAACATTACGGAAGAGGATGTAAGTGACTCACGTTGGTGGGCAAGGGAATGTTTGTATAGTCGCTGACCTCCAATTGCTTTTGCTGATATAAGAAATTTTTGAAAAAAGATTCCAACGTTGCGAAAGTTGGTCGGTCGTCAGGATTATTTTCCCAACAGTGTAGCATCATTTCATAGCTGTATTTATTGAATTTACAAAGGAGTTGTGAGGCCGGAGAGTTTATTTCATGGAAAATTAAATCATGAGGAACCAAATGTTGTAAATATATTTTTTAAAAGATATAAAAGTAAATGCAAAACGTGTCAAGTCGTTGCAAGGAAAAGCTTCAATAACAGCTATCTATACGTACATTGATTCGGGTGAATGATTCGGTTTCTGAAGCCGAAGACCAGCTTCTAATTCATCCACAAACTGGAGTGTCCAATTGAGAGCAGCAAAAGGTACTTGAGCTAGAGTAAATATTTCCCATGCAGTTACACCAAAAGCCCAGACGTCCGATTTGGTTGAAAAGCTTAAATAGCGAAGAGTCTCCACAGCTAACCATCGCCAAGGTAAGGGAGCCTTAAAAATTATTTCATAAGAAAAATATATATTTCCTATAGCAATATCACACACTAATAACATTCTGGTATTCTTATTCAAAGGGAAATTACTTGCTGTGTTTTCACATAATTTGCGCATCCGTATAATTTCCTAGACAGGCCGAAATCTGTAATTTTTACTACATTGTTTTCAAAAACCAAAACATTTCTTGTTGCCAAATCTCCATGGATAACCTAAAAGAACAATTTGATCACTGGATAATTACAAGAAATAATTTTTCTAATAGTTTTCAAACCCATAATCAGTATAGTAGAAATTTAAAAGAGCTAATGCATTTATATCCATTACATTTTTTCTGCCCATGAAATTCATCCCACTAGCAATCTGTTCACAGAAACTAATCAAGTCCAGCAGGTTGAATTTGATCTTCAGTTCATTTTCGTAAGTAGCACTAAATATCAAAAGCAACTCTTAAAAAATCAGGAAGCATTCCATTATTCTTCAATTCCTGTATATTTCCGTGAGTCACTCCTATGTATTAGTTATAAATCTTAAAAATACACAAACATACATACGTAGCGTCAGTAGGTTCGTCCTCTGAGCTTTTTTCAGGTTGCAAGTTTGTAAATCCAGTTGAGTTATCTCGAAGGAAATCGTGCAGATTTCCATACAAACTCAGTTCTATTACTGCTAGGCAGATTCCTATTGTGGGGGGTATTTTTACATATTAACATAATTATTCGCTTACACTCAACTATCAACAATGCAAAGAACTTGGTTTATAGTGCAAAGTTTCCAATTATTATTTACTTGTTTTAATATTATCTACAACAGCCCCAAAGAATTTCACAATGTTTTTGTGCTCCCCAATGTATGCCATGACTTTGATTTCCTTCAGGAATGCTTTGAAATAAAGGATGTCCGCGTTTGGCTTGGTCATTTTCACAGCTACCACATGGTCCTGATATGTTCCTTTGTAAACAATTCCGAATTCTCCTTGGCCGAGCACTTCTTTGTCTTTGCGAGACAACAAACCACAATCCGTTGTGTAAAAATTCATGTAGCACTTACTACTTTCATTATATGTAATTATGTATATAGCTCACGTTACTATAACTAGTTCTTTATCATAATAGGGGGTATCTATTAAAAGGGTGGATGTTACTGGTGGCGGGTGTGGAAAAAGTTCCTGATTCTGCGATCCGGGATCGTTGCCAAAATGGGTCAAAGTAGTTGGGCAACATTGAACGGCGGGATAGTTGGCCATTTTGAAAAACAATGGCGGGTTGTTTGACCAAAATTTTTTTTCGCTACCCAGGTAGTTGGCCAAACATTTTCGGCGGGTTGTTGTCCATCTTACCTAGGGCTCCTCACAACTCAATTTATTGAGCTAGTTGAAATTGAATTTGTAATTGAAATTGAATTTTCAATTCAATTTATAGTGGTAATTTGTAGTTGAGTATTTGTCAATCAAATACTTGAAAAATAATCAATTTGTATTAATCAAGTAGAAGCGTCAATAGTTGAATTGTCAATTACTACTTTCAAAACTTGAGCAAGTTGAAACTGACTTGTAATTGGGATTAAATTGAATTGAAATTGAATTGAAATTGAATTGAAATTGGTTTTTTTTTTTAAATTCTTATGGGTGTGTACCAAAGGAAAACTGGTTATGAAAATAAATTTGACTAAAATGGTGTTGGCTACATCTGATCAATTTGTTTGCTATGAAATTAAACTAAACTCATTCACCTTCCAACTGCAAACTAAGAACACCATTTTCAGGTCTGTCGGTTTTGTCTGGTGCTCTGAAAGATATCGCTCAAATTTGTCCCTGGAATCGTATTTACAACTAATCATTTGAATATCAAACAGATTTTCAGATTCGATAATTGTTGGTTCCCCATTTAGTTTGGATAGGAGTTACTTTTTCAGTGTTTCGTTGCTTTTGTATTAGAAGAAATAAGCAGCACATTAAGGTGTCATTTTATTTGGGGAGTTGAGTAATCTCCGCGCTTTGATTACACATTCCTGCCTTTGCGCGCATTCTTGCCTTAACATTTACTAGTTGTCAATTATCAACTTCAACTATCAATTTTTGGCAACGCAGCTATTTGAAATTGAAATTGTGGAAGTTCCCAATTATAATGACTAAATTGATAGTTGATTTGTAATTGAAATTGAATCAACAACTAAAAAGCCATTTTTATTTGAAATTGATTTCAATTTACAACTTACAGATTATCATCAATTGAAATTGAATTGAAATTGTATTTGAAATTGATAGTTGCAATTACTACTTCAAATTGTGAGGAGCCCTAATCTTACCCCAGCGCGTTGGTTGACCATTTACTGTTGTCAGGATCGTTGACCATTTGGAACTTTTTCCACACCCGACTGGTGGGTGCGGGGTGCCAAGCACGGACTTGTCTCAAGGTGGCATATAAACTATAACTAAAAATGCACAAACCTTACCGGTATGTAAACTCTCACTTGGTATCTTCATCTTCTCATTGAACGCTATATTTTCGACAATGACAGTCCCATCCGGAGCTTTCTTCTCATTTGGGTTCCCATGATAAAACTCTTTGATTTCATCCTCTGTCATCGTTCTTTTCCGCAACTGTGTAGGAAAATAGTTGTGTTTTCAATAAATCACAAATTGTAACAAATTATAGCAAAATGTAACTTACTTTCGCCTTTTTATACTTGTACCAAACAACTGCGGCCACTATCAAGAAAATAATTGCAAGACTTGCGAAACAGTATCCTAGTATAGCTCCAACTACAAGACCAAACGATTAATTGGTAATTTTTGTGTTCAATAAGATAAATTATTGTACAGGCAAATACCTAATTACACTGAAATTTTTGAAAATTTTACCAGAACTCGCTACAGAGTCAATAGTTACGGGAATCTCACTCTCAGCCCATCGGGTGGAATTAATCCAAGGGGCAAAGCACATCAATTTCCTTACATTCGGTTTCAGAGTTATTAGAAGTTGCCATGATGTTATTGCCAGCCTTACATCACTAGGCAAAGCTAGTTGCTGTACTGTAGCCTCACCGTATGTTGAACGGTTGCTACTAGTATCTAATAAAACCATACAATTTTCTCCTTACTAATTGTAAGTGTACTGGAACATATTAGGTGATGTATAAGATAAGATCTAATAAATATTAGAAGTACTAAGAGTGTGTGCCATAAAATAACCACGTTATTTTTGAAAAACAATGATAAAACCTGTATGGTTTTAAAAAATACTACAATTTTTTATGACATGTTGTAATTTCGAATACGACGTACCTATTAGGATCCTTGTACCATTTTGGAATTCAATACCGAATCGAACATTGGGCAGAAGAACAAAAGTGGAAATTTTGCATCGGAACTCGTGCTTTAAGTCTTGACTTGATGCCTCATTTTGTTTTACTATATTGATGACTGCGCTGGTAGGGTACGAGTCGGAGACTAAATCTGAGAAAGAAGAGTTTCCTTTTAAAATCAGCAGGAACATAGTCACATACATGTAATTATATACATATGTATAGCGTCTAGCAAAATATTTTTCTACTCCATTTTCTAAAATTTGTTTCATTGTCCCAGTTCAATAATTTTGGTCACATGAAATAATATGCAAATCAAACACCCCAAAAAAATTCGATACAAAATACAGTAAGTGCTTGACATGTACTTGCTTTTGTAAACACAATGTATGTGAAGGGTCGTTCAGGAGAAAATGACAACCTAGGAAATCGTTTGCACCTTCATCAATTTCGCACCAGAAGAAACACAATTTTTTTACACTTTCACCTTAATATTTGAACAGACATGTCCATAGTTCTTAACCTTCAATGCAATTTGTCAAAAAACTGTATTTCTGAAGTTCTTAAAAAAATATCATCTATTACCGCTGACCACGAAAATGACCAGGGGTCAATGAAACAAATTATAGAAAATTTGAACAAAAACTTGCAGGACAATTAACTTTGAATATTTTAAACCAAGGGGCTTACATTTATCATCATCTAGTCCTGTAAATATGTAGTCCAGTTTTTTGACAAAGGATCCATAGTTTTTATTCGGAGGGTTTTGAAAAACTCCAGAACACTCAATAAATCCATGGTGAGTATCATCAGTTAATCCCAGTCTTATTACACTGCAAAAAAGGTAACAGGGTTAACATCCTAGCGTTTAAATAATAACAAGACAGACTTTTTCCCCAGCCTTATGGACTGTGCAATCTCTGAGGACATCCTTTGCTGGAGGAAAATTCGACTACTGTGTGCTGATGGCTGCTTTCATAAGGCGAAAAATAATCATTTTGCTAATTGTCGCAGTACCCAAAAATGTGCACTGTATTAAAACAATGCAAACATTTCATTCAAAAAATTGTTTTTGCTAAAATACCAGTTTAATGTAAATCATTTGATTATGGTACAAGTTGTTCCGTTTCCACACCCCATTATTACTTACAATTAGTACGCCTTACAGATGTCTAAGACACTTTTTAGCTACGCAGCTTTCCCCTTCACCGCTGTTTTAATTTAATATATTACGTGAAGTTTACTCACAAGAAAATATTTACCTATTATTTTCCGCAAACTCTCCACTTAGAGGTATATGCATAAACGTTTGCAATCTCACCGAGTTCAAATTCTGAAAATATGAACAACAATTCCATACAGATGAATTAATGTTTCCAATCCCATTTTCTACACTACAGCATACAAATGCATCAGAGGAATTTTACTGTGTTTGAGCGAAATTTCAGGTCGCAGTCCGTAATGTTGTCACAGAGCACAAAAATCAAATGAATTCCACTCATTATCCTGGTATTTGGGATCGTATGACAACATAGGTCTTCTTCAGCTCGTCGGTAGAGTACGGAGCCTTCCACTTCTAAATCTACAACAAAACATGAAAGACGTCGTATGATGCGAGGTATCTGTACCACATAAACATTAAAAATTATATCTTTTCCATGCGCACTCCCATGTCAACTTCTCCGCATAACAGCCGAAAGTAGACCATGCACACTCTATGGTCAATTATTACAAATTTACCTGAATTTACAGGAGCAAAACTGACAAATTTAGCGACGTTTTCGATCCCATCAACAAACTTGGGTATGGATGAGCAGGTATAAACGGAATTGTTAAAGTTAGGGGAGCCCTTAACTCTGAATCCCAGTCGTGGATCGTATGAAGCAGTGCTTGGGTCTAACACTGTTAAATTTTGTTCGCTCTGTAAAAAAATTAAATACGATACGTGTTGGGATCATTTATAACTTCACATTAAATTTGTGAACATTACAGAGACACCTAGGAATCAAAAAAGACTAAAATGGCTGCCTCATTTGTAAATGCGTCATCCCAAAATCCAAATTTTGAGCATGTTTTCTAACCCATTCATGCAATAAATAGTCCCTTCTTCATCAACAATGCTTATCAATTATTGTCCGTATAAACAAATTATAATAATAAATTATTTTTCCTGAAAATAAGACCCGAAATTACGTGAATTGATATGTTGTAATAAAAAACCACTAATTATTATTATCATTATTATTATTACTAGAGAACGACGTCAACATAAACTTACCCAACAAGAATTGAATCTAGTTCCTACGTGCCCTAGGTCAGCATTTTCGCATTCATCCAATCCAGTGTTGTGGATTTTCAAATAATCCAGACAAAGAGCACTGAGGGTCTACTACGCATGTCGCGTAAGCTTTAAAAAATTCAAACAACAACAAATAAATACAATAAAGGCTATAAAAAGAATAGACTACTCCAGGACTTTTAACTTGACTAGAAATTACTTTAAACACCAATAAATTTTTTGTGACTGAATAATAAAAGCTGTACTCAAAAAGCCTTTTGTTAGAAACTTATAGGTATAGCGTAATTATATAAAAATAATCCTGAAGTTATTACGTTTATCATTAGGATTATACATGTTTCCATCAGTCCAGTACAACTGTCCGATACTGCCACAATCGTTACACGGAGCCTTCTCGCAGTTTCCACTCATGGCGTAACAAATACACTCAATACAGCCATCAGAAATTTGTCCCGTCCTCTATAGATTTTAACATAACACAAAAACATTTAAATACCAAATATGGCATAATGACTTTATGTCAAGGGACAAATACAGTTTAATTCAAACCATGTCGTGTCTGTCCGTTTCTATCAATTTGATGTCGTTCATTGCCAAAGGGGGAATATTTCGTGCTGCGCAAGGAACTATAAATGAGCCCTCTTGACGTGCACGCTTTGAATCCACAATGAATATGTAAACATCTTCTGGGGACCCCGCAAATTCCAAGATGGTTGATGAGCCTGAGCGGTTTAAGAATATGACGGAGGCCAAGGATGAATTGGAGAAACTTTCACAACGGAGGATCCTACTACTGGCAGATCTCATGGCAGTTTCCCTTCCCATCCCATCGCTAATCCAAATATCTTGGTAAAATATTAATCCCGTCGAATTTTGAAAGGGGTTTTGATTCATCCTCAAACTATCACTATTGCCGCGTTGCCGGACGCGTCCCTGAAACATTCTCTAATATTGAATTGATTTTTATAATAATAGTTTAGACTTGATATCATAATCTTATGTATTTATTTTTACTAATATTATTTGTCACTACAATTTTATATTTACAATTAGTCCTATGGACCATCTAAAGACTAAAAAGTAAGTTACTAACATTGTAGCTCTGGATGACCCAACGAATTGGATACGTCGCCTGACACCTTAATGTCCATCTGCTGGATGTCCCAGTGGTGGGTGAACTTAAATTCAGGACATTCTGATTTATATTTCCGAATTGAAATTCTGAGATGCTTTGAAAACAGCCATGTGTATTCCCTGACCCGTTTTGACCAGGTCCACAATACTGGATCAAGGGATCTTCGATCACAGTCGAAGATGAAAACAAAATAATGGGGAGTGTTTCTAATAAAATTACGAGCAGAATATGATTCATTGTGTTGGGATCTAACTTACTGACATAATGGACTTAGTATTAATCACAAATGTACATTGTAGAATTTCCGAATGGAAATTCGTGGAAACTTTAGGAAGCAAATATTATGTAACTGGGACGCCCAATACCAAGTGTGGTTGTCGCGTTCTAACCTTTTCGGAAGTGGAGTCACATTTGAAATGAACTCTTGCATTGAGAGCAAAGCTCTGACCGCATGTAAATATTTCCTACTTTTCCTTCTATATGTAAGTATCGGAAACACCGTAACTTGCTGTAGACAAAACCCCAGTATTAAATTGTCTGTCATTTTTTAATTTACACTTCATGTATACATTTATGTAGTATATATGCATTTATGCTGGAGAGCAATAATTACGGTTATTTTGTTTATTTAAATCAAATCCATGTTGTACCAATTCCAGCGGATGTCAACGAAAGAAGGTGCAATTAGTAATATTAGGACGAGTCTATTGTAAGCACACTGCAATACTGTCTGGAAATATGTAATAATTACATGCTATGCGTAAAAGAAGTATGTATATACACAGAGTTGAACGTCAAATCGGGGCTTCTCCTTTTATAACCACAGAATGGAGTGATAAAGATCCCCCATGAAATTTCCCAGTTTCCTTGTATTCATTTTTCATTTGTAGGAAATTTGTTTCCAGATTTCCAGTTCCATTGAGATAGGACAATACTGGAGGATATTTTTAAGGAATTCAATTTATTGCTCCAGTATGTTTTCAAAGCATATTTTGACGCTCGATTGGGGAAACTTTTAGGGATTTTAAGGGAATCCTCTTTTTACAAAGGGTTAACCACAGGTGTGATAAAATGTGCAATGAGCCTCCGACTTCATGTTAGTCATTCGTAGAATGCAGTTGAGAAAATGATTGCAGTAAATACAGATACTGCTCGTATTTTAAAGCGAAGGTTAAAAACCTACGTAAGCTGTTTTAATATCTGCATAATCTTAATTCAAGTATTATATCTATATCCAAATGATAACAATACGAGTACGGATTTACGTTAAGTCGCTATTATTAAGATTATTATTATAACATAGTTTTATCACACAAAAGTACGTTACGCAAGTATATATGTATATCTAGATATATTTATTGACTTAATGCTCATATAATTACAAATAACGAGTGTAGGGTGCCGCGTGCCTCAATACCTTTACTGATCACCCTAGCTCATGTAAATGACAATGGTAAAAAAATATGCGATTCCCGGTGGTGGGGCAAAATCAATATTTTTGTTGGGAAAAATTATATTTGAAAGTGTATAATTTTTACTCAGTTTCTACAACAGAATTTTCAGAACTTCGATTATTATTTATGAAAATTTTAAAATGTTTTCTAACAAGGATTACAAATGTATAGATTAGACCCCTTCATTGAAACCTGTAGATACAGGAGGAAAAAACATAAAACCAGCATGCGTTTAGATGCCTCTCAAATCAAAATATGACCAATGAGCTTAATTTGTTTCAATGTTTGAAGACATTTTTGTTTAGCCAATGTTAATTTTGTTATGAATCCTATCATGACGGTGTTAATTTTAATTGTGAAAAATTCCTACTCCGGTTACTTTTTGGAAACGGTAAGAATTTGCACGAGTGAACCTTCCATGTTAGCTCAATATTGAAGTTAGAGGAGAAGATTTATTGCTTCCATTTCATGTGTAATGTGTCCCGGACTATAGATATACCAATGATGTCCAGTAGTTGACCAAATATTTTAAAGTGAAACAAACTATAAAGAATTGAAAAGAGTTGTTATTTATTTGATTTTTTTATTTATGTAATTAGATACATATGAAGATGATTTACCATTGTCAACTGTGGGACCCAGTCTTGCTCCAAACCTTTCCTCCTGTTCCTAAAGTTTTCAACGTAGTCATATGTTGTACTTGTTAGAAAGCCCTTTTAATATGCCGTATATGAGTAGCAGATTTTGTAGTTTTTATAAAATTTCAAATTTAAATAAAAAATTAGGAACTTTTAAAATGTCACTCTCTCCCCCCAAAAAATGTAAAATAACATAATAATAAAATACAAATAAATTGTCTACAATATAGGGGCCTCGAATATTTTTTGCCGTTACCACTTGTATCTGCCAGAGGGAATATAAAGGCATTACAGCATCCTGCATACACGTACAATACATATTAATGTTCCAACCTATGTCTGAAGATGAGACTCTAAAAAGTTGCTAAATGGAATATGTATTTTTAGATCAATCATTATTTTCTAAATGTGACGTTCGAATTCTGAGTCACTTAAACTTTACATATTTATAATTAGTATGTGTAGATATAATATAAAACGCTCGAAAGAAGTAACGAAAATGAAAATAAAATTGAAAGATATTTGTATTTGCTAAGTTGGAACAATGTACAAGTTGGAAGGTCCCTTAATATTAAATCTCAGAACCAAGTACATTCTGAAACGAAACAAAAGCCAAAGGACCGTGTGTAACAGTATTGCTGCAAATAGGGCAATGACGCAGCTCAGAGTGGTCATTCCTGGCTCTTCCCTCCAATTTAAAAAGCGATAGATGTACGGTTCATCAGGATTCGAATACGCGCCGTCAGCAAGCTCGTAGAATAATCTGAAAAAGAATGAATTTGTTATTAAGACTATAGGAACTAAAGCCATTGTCGTTATCAAAAACGTAATATTATTATCAGTCAACACACAGATTATTTGTAATTACAGGGTGACAGAAAAGTCTTTGTATCCCGGTCCTATCCCGTATAAGGTATAATGATACAAAATATGCGATTCTCCCATTTTCAAGCAAATTAGTTCCCAGATTTTAATTAAAAAATTTCCGAAAACACGGAAGTCAAAAATGTAACGGAATTTTGTTAGAATTTGATTTCACTTCATTTAAAGACTCAAAACCAAACTTCCGCCTTCAAGAGCCAGAAATTTAACAGAAAGTTACACGTGCGTAAAATTTTAGCTTTGAAAAAAGTGAAAAAATCCCAGCTTTACTTCTCGTTTTTGTCCAGTGTGATCACAAAATTTGACCTTGTTCAGATAATCAGTTTTAAAATATCCGTAAAAGAGTATGTGCTTGGATATATGGGAAATCAAATATTTGCCACCATTATCTCTCATAAATGGGCACTACATAGGGGGAAGAGAAAGATTTTGAGGTGCGCTTCACATGTTCACTTACTCATAAATGGGCACTACATAGGGGGAAGAGAAAGATTTTGAGGTGCGCTTCACATGTTCACTTACGAAAATAAAAGGTACGCTATTGTGAAAGTAACTGTGTACAGACAATGTGCAACCCGGATTGGAATGGCCGTAACGAAAGTATCTACAAGAGCTAGCAAAGCATTGAATCCATGAGAGGTCAAGTTCAGTAAGACATCTCCAGCTTGCGTATTGCTGGAATTGGGCTTGAAAACAAATGCCCAGTAACCCACGCTGACAATGTACGGAATCGTCCCAGCAATGTTCAGCAATAGCCAAGTAATGGAGTCAAAGATATTCAGTTTGGTTGGGGGTCGGATGTACTGCGAGCTTGATCTTCCATCACCATCACTGATTTTACTGGCAGTCCGTCGGTACTGGAAGAAGCGGTAGGCAAGGTTTGAGAAATAAATGGTTCCGTAAATTGCCTGGATCACGAAGGACCAGTGAGTAGCCTGGATGATGTAGAGATTCGGGTGTTTGGATCGAGCTATATTTATTGCTAGCCATATGATGAAATAGGCAGAGTAAGCCCCTCGATAAGACAAGTACTTCCACGAGACCTTATCAGCTATTACGTTCCTTTCCCACTGTAATACAAAAAAGATATGAAAATTATTAGTAGTAAAATCACCTGAGCCTTAAAACATCATCCACAATTTTAATTAGTTGAAATAATTATTATCCTATAAATTAAAACCTAAGTAATCACTGTGAGCTATCTTTATCAGAGTACCCCTGACACTAGTAAAATTTAACTCTTATAAAGGATTGCTCTTTAAACAGGAATATTAAATTTTCTACACAAATTATTGTGTGTACTGTTATTTTATAGGAAACTTCCATATTAAGAATAATGTCTCTAAACAGAAGTGACCATAAATTATAATGTAATTCCAGGAGGATATTTCTTTGCAGAAGTCAAATTTTTCTCCTTTGGGGAGTTATCTCGTACATAGCCAGAGTGCACCGTATATAGACAAAAAACTCCCATACTATTGGGCCCTTCCATAAGGGAAGTACTGTGTATGAAAATAAATGTAAATAATATTATTAATTTACACTTACCTCAGATTTGTTGAAATAAGCTCTAGTAACCCCTCGGAGCTTCACATTATGCTTGAAATTTTGAAAAATAGTGTACAACTTATCGGAAACCATTGTGAAATAGGTGTCAGATCACGCAGGGACAATTACTATTGAAATATCTACTACAACAAAGTATCCCGGTACAATATAATTACAATTAAGTAATTATTATCGATTTTACTTCCTCTTTGTAGTAAAAGTTCATGTAAAGAGATTAAACTTGAACTTTTGCTTGAACGGACACTAAAAATGTTTTTGTTGAAGCATTATCCTATAATAATAGCACATCTGGAATTATCAGCTCTTGTGTAATTAATTATTAATTCCGTCTTCCCCTCCCAAACCTGTTCACCCTAGCGTCCCAAGGTTCACAAATGGCACATCAGATTGGCTCAGGCCGAGGGCTGCATTATGTTAATGTAACTGACATTTTTTGAGCTTATCACATTGTATCATATCATGTGATAGGGCTTTATCAGTATTATTAGCATACGAGCGTTTACAATGGACATGATCACGGAAAGTGCAATAAATCCATTCAAATTATTGATCCAGGTCCAATTGAATGTGTGGTATCCTTTATCAATTATGAAACTGTGACGGATAAACATGCCGGGTATTATGCAAGACGTAGTCACATTTGTACATATGTTCAAATAGAGATATGCTGTGGATGTAGTAGTACTTATATACATAGTTGTGAGCTTCCAAAAATGCAAACACTACTATGACTCGGAGTTATCACAAGGATCCAAGCAATATTGGATAGATATTGTACGGATGCCGTAAGAGCTGAGTTGTGCCATATGTCAAATGAGGAACAATATTAAATACAAATGTAAAGGAAGAAGGGTTTTCAAGGCTAAGGCCGCATTGATTGCAAAAAGTTATTCAAGCGTAATATTTTTTGTATGTATACTCATTGTGGTGCAATGACGGTGTTAAATTGACTTTCTTGGAGAAATGTCCGTGGAAATAAAAAAGAAGGCCAAGCTGGGAAAAGTAGGAAAAGGTATTTGTAAAAATCCATTACAATTATTTTGTAGTTTTTTCATACTTCATATTACAAGGTGAGAATGAATTAAAGGAGCCAGAAATTATCACCCGGCCTTTTAGTTTCTTGGTTAAATTTTGAACCTCTGTAGGGGAATACGGGATGGAAATAAGCCTAACGGCTACAAGTAAAAAATTTTACACTGCTAGAGCATCAGATAAAAATCTTAAGAGTTATGACTGCTGTTGAAGGTGCATGACATTATGGTTATCAGGAGGTGTCGGTGTCATGTTACTAACGAATGTATGTACATGTTTGACCTGTAATGTACACATACTTGTCCAAGCTGAGGATGCATGGAGAGAATCTTTTGATCTCTGGGAATATTGTCGTATACGCATGGGGCATATTTTAAGACGCATATTTTAAGACAGTGAAGTCCTTCCTGTTCATTGAAGGATTTTGTGTATGAAGCGAAAAAACAGTACCCTACACCATGTCTACTACTCTCTGTGTCTAGAATTTCCCTACTTTTTCACAGGATGAAGATAAACGAATTTTTAATGACTACTTTTACATACGCAATTCTATAGCAGTAAACACAAGCGTTTGCGTGATTTTTCACCTTTATTAGTACTAATTGAATCATTTAACTTTCTGTAGTTTATAAAATGTTTTACATTAATACGTTATAATTCTGCGTGTCATTTGTTGTCCTGTAATTATATGTAACACAATGCTTAATAAATCCATAGCTACCTTCATGCTAATTATAAGTAATTGAGACAAGCCACAACTAATGAACTATACGTAATTATGTAAACACTTTAATTCTAAATGTAGATACACATAATTATGTAATTATGTTAGTTGATATTTTTCCATTGAATAACTCTTCCATACCCCAACAACTATAATGCTTTGTAAAGAGATTTTAGGAGTATGGGAAAGAGGCACGAGGTGTTTTAAAACATGATACGACACTGAAGGTATCCGTTTTCAGCATAATTAGTTGATGACACTCTACATATGGAATATCCATGTATATCTATGGAGGTATTCGCACTATTATATCTACCTATTGAACATAAATAGCAAAGATTATATTACTCTTAATAGATACAGTGGACACTGTCTTTTGAAGAGCACTCGGTAAAGTAGGATCGGATCTTACAGAGCCGTTCTCTTACAAGATGACAAATTAGCGTTATTATTAGTGGGAGTATTTTTTTACTCCTGTAGAGACATGTGTTCTTCCAATGTGGTCTGGACTAACGAGATCGGACTGTATTACTTTTGAAGACATAATTTATCTAATAACACAGCTGAAGTCAGAGCTTGTCACTTGTCCGAAAGTAAACATTTCTACAGACGCGAATTGCTAATTTTAATAGTAATGGCTAGTGTTTATGTTATGTACTAGCGTGTGTTGAAGATTTAAATGCGCTATTTGAGTTTATTTATGAAATGTGAAACCGTACACTTTCATGTCTCCAATATGTAACGATCTTCTATCGAATAGTGCGTATACTCGGATCTGTTTACATGCAATAATAATTATTAGCTTATGCGAACTTACACATTTGCAATAACTCCTCTTTCAAAGATGCCAATACGACAGAGGGTTGATTTTGATTCGACAGTCCACATAATTTCTTCAAATACAGCTCGAACCAGTTTCTTTTAGCTGAAAAAGTATAAACTTTATATTATTTTAATTTTTGTTGATGACGGTGGCGATAGCTACTCATCACTGGTAAAATTACCTATACCTTGAGAAGAAAGGAAACGAGAAAGTATTTTGTAAAAACATTTCTCCTTGCAAGGACAGGCTTGAAATAAAAATCGGTTGGAGCGGCTCCTTTGGACGTCAGTTATTAAAGGATTCTCACATCCAGTAAGATTTAGTGTTCATCCAATAATTAATCTCGTAATATATACTTAGCCGGAATTTCGGGGTGAAGATGAACTCTAAGTTCTGTAAGAAACAGTATGCATATATCCTCATGATTGAATTACGTTATCCTTAGCCTTTGAATCATTTCACCTGTTTTAACAATTATTTTTAACTGAATTGAATGAATGAACTGTGGGAATTCATTTTTGTATTCCTAAATTCCCACAATCATTTTCCACAATAATAATCATTTTATATTTTGATTTTTCGAAGTGTACTTAAACGTGCTGCTAATTATATCAATATTTTTTATATAGTGATAAATTCCAAAGGGAATAATAATAACATTTTATCTGCCTAAATTTTGTTATAATATTTATATAAAATTTTATGATACAATTTACTACATTTTACTCCCGAATTTCAATCCAGAACATCCGGAGCAATGAAACTATTTTGGGTTGGGACTCTTGTGATCATAATCAGAGTTGCAACGGCAGCAGCTGCTGCTGCTAATAAGGAAGCTCCAAACCTCGGCCCATACAATTTACCCATAAAATTGGCGGACAACGATTTATTTATTACGACTGATGTCCCAGGCCTCCACTATGCTGAGTCATACTACCGCATCCGAATAATTTTTGATCGAACTCACTGGGAGAAGTATTTTGATATATTTGGAGGGCCCCTCAGTGACTTATGGGTAAAAACCTTGAGTTTTAACCAAGACACGACCGAATCCAAGGGAATCGGAGAGAATTATTATGAAAGAATCTTGGATGACATTACCACAACGCGATTCAAGATGTCCTTTGCCAATGTTCGAGAGAGCTGCGAAGATGGCAGGCTTTCCCCCTCCCATATCCCTGGAGGATTTCTTCTTGAAAAGCTGAAGGACTTGCAGCCCAGCATGACCCGAAAAAAACTGGAATTTACCTTCCCAGTAGAATCAAGCTTGGTTGAGTACTACATTCAAAACCTGACCTCGTGCAGAATAGATTCGAAAAATATTCATATCACCTTAAAAGTTCCGGTGAGGCGACAGGGATTTATTTTTACAGTAAAAAAAGTCCATCGGATTCATTTTCGTATTGAACACAATCAAGTATGTCATCTTGGGTATGACCCGGACGTCACTTTTATTCTTTTGAGAAACCAAGACAAATTCCGGATGACGTCCCACTTGGAGTACATTTGTAATCCAGATTCCTTGAGTAATACTGGATTCATACTTCAGGAGCAAAAATCTCTCTGCTTCCTCCCCAAGCGTGCGAAACCGAATCTGGGGACCTGTTTGACAACAATTCTGGACAAGAGACCTGCAATTGAGGTTGACAAGTTTTGCAAAGGCTTTCTTTGCACGAATGCCAGTGAGTCCAGGATGAGGACCATCCATGTCATTGCTGTTGAGGAGACCATGTACATAACTAATGCTGATAATGATGTCAAAATTCATTGTCAAAACGGGAGTCGAGCGTACTCCGAAGTCGTACAACCTCCTGAGTATGGCACGATCCAAATCACCCCATACTGCAAATGCCAAGTGGAGTTAGGCTTAATCAAAGTCCTTGATTCCGGTAAATGTTCCGGTGAACACCTCACCCAGAATTTGCAAGTATTTAATGTTCTGCCAACCGTGACCGTTTCCAGGGATTCAAATTCTTCCATGGAGTTTCTCATTTTTCGAAATCGATCCGGTCATCTGGAATTAATACAAGACCTGAGGAAAGCCGAACCTCGTCCCAGTTTTGTCATGTGGATTGTCCAAGGGTATAAAAAATACCTTATTCAAACGGCATCCTATTTTGACGAGACCTATGAGGGATTTATAATTAAATTGCTTATTTCCCTGGTCTTCATGAATGTTTCTATTGTGATGCGGATCTTTTACTTTCAGCGGATTTGATCCTATGGTTTTTGCCTCCAAGCTAAAATTACCATAGTTTCCTCAATAGCAATTAGTTAATGGCAATCATTGTTTCGAAAGTTTGTGTACAGTGACAATTTCTAAAGGGTATTGATTGACAGAGGAATTCGACTATTTTACGTTTTGTCATATTTTATGTAATTATTAACATTTTTACTGACATTGAGTGGTGCAATATGTTTTCTTGTGCGCATAAGTACATCCATTAAATTTGACTTGTTTTAAATACAGGAGAGGTTTTATTTTTGTTTTTTTTTTATTAGGGGAGAGTAATGTTCAACGTGTGCAATTCCCTCAACCTGCACAAATTTGTACACAGTTCTTTAAGTTCTCACATACTTACTTTATACTACTTTATACTCTATACTTTTTAAAGCATTAAAAGTTACAGAAAAGCTTTCTACGGAAATGTGTGCCAGAAGCATCGTTTGAGTAATTACTGAAACCAAAATACTACAAATGTACATATTTAAGAAACTACTTGGAATAAACTTAAGAGCCCCTAGTTTTAATCCGGGAGAATTTGAAATGAGACTCCTCTAGAATCTATTCTGTCAATGAAAGTAGTTTTAGCAAACGCTGCTCCTGGTGGCAAAACTCCCCCTCTGTTATGGGAAAAATTTGATTCATATAAAATTTGCCTCCTTTTTAACGTACTGATTTTAAATGACTTGATGCTAAAAGTAATTAATTATTGTAATGTCAGCTCATACCGCCCAAACATTTTATCCTTCTCTGTCAGAACCGTAATAGCGGCCTGAATTAGCATTATTGCACTTGCTCCGTACATGGGGTTATATCCAGAGACCTGGTTAGTAGATGATCATCGAGTTTATTTGCCATGTGAACAGAATAGTAAAAACTGTAATATAAATTTTTTAAAGTAGAAGCACATACCTGAGCGCAATGAGTGACGGTTGGAATGTTTTCATGCGATGTTCCTTCAGGCCAGCCTTTTCCAATGATTGTGATCTTAAAACCCAGTGAGCCAATCACATCTCTTGGTATTTTCTTGTTGGGATTACAAGATCCCAAGGAAAATATTCTCGGATGCTAGGATATACGTAAATCCAAGTTGGAAATATGCATTAATGAAGAGGAACAACAATTATCTCCAAGATATACACAAAATTGTATACACAGATACATATGACTGCATCCTAGTTTGAATGAACATAACTTACTTTTTCAATAAAGGACCGAAAAAGTGTAAAGTGGCAAAGAAAGGCAAGAAATAAAAGGTATGTCACACCAATGACAACTTTGATAAAGTTAGGCCACACAAAATACGATTGTGACTGAACGGGGCGTTTGTTCCCAGCTTCATATAACAATTGCTGGGATCTGAGGACAACGGAATTATCGCATTGGAAATTAACCTGACACCAGCGATGGACGTCCTCATTGTAATGAAGGTATCCCCTGTAAAGCAAACCCGTTTGATAGTAATTTTCAATATAATTACTTGAAAATATATATATTGGAAGTAAATTACTGTGTATTACTTATGTGCCATGGAGTGCTCATGTGGGAATTTCGGGCCATGGTTCAATAGAGATTCCAAAGTATCTCTCTCCTTACGCTCTGAGTGAATATATACTAAGCATCTGTAGGACGCGTAGTTGAAAGTGCGGGATTTCTGGTTGCAAAGAAATATCGAATAATTTACAGAAAATCCCACAGAAGCTTCCATACATGTGGGTATATGACTATTTAAAAGTACACACAAGGATATACAGTAATGTATTTGCTGGTTGTACAGTTACCTTTGTGTCATTCGTTTCCACAAATATTTCAACCGAATTTAAATCCCCTGCAAACCCATAACCAATAATTATTATTTCAATTTTTCCGAATAAGAAATTTTATTATCAAATTTCTTCCGTCAGTACCTGGGAATTTTTGTTGTAGAAATATGGTTCCACAATCCGCGGGAACTGAAGCGAATCCGCATGCCTGCACTATGTATAACCCTTTATCTGCTGCTTCAGTATTGTACAGCAACTGCATTTTCAGGATGTACTGCACTTCCCCACTGGCTTCAATTAAATGAGTTCCTGCTGTTAAACAAGCTTTTACAAGATTTTCTCCTAGAAATCGGAACGGACCAACACTCGTTATGATCACCGTGCATTTGGACGCCATTTGAATTAAAGATGGCAGGTCGGAAGCGTCCGCGAGAAATTTGTCCACTCCACTGCAATCTTTGCCTGCACAACGTCAAAACATGTGTAATGTTTTTCTACCAATGCAATTGTATATAAGGCAATTGGGAGTATAAACTAAAATTAACCTGTAAGTTCCGAGACTTCTTCCAGCACTGAGTCTAGTTCGTTAAAAGTTTGTCCAGCAACCGCCCATTTAAAACCATTGCTGGAGTTTCTGGGGTACGATTTCACTAATTCTTCGACTACAAAACTTCCTGTGTAACCTGATGCCCCGAATACGATGATGTCGAATTCTCGTTTTTCCATGTTTCAAGTATTGGGTTTTTAAATTTAGGAAACTTGATTTAAACAAACTTTAAAGCAGGTCAATCGAACATTTAAGGATACCAATATGATTCTAGGCGTACCACCCTCACAAATGCTAAAATCAAAACTGTCACATGTAACTGCCTACTGCCCAACTGCCACAATTACTCATTGCCACTTACACATCTGCCCCCTTCGTATATATGAAAAGCAAAGTGAATTTCCTATACAATGGCTTCCTCTTAGATGGCATTCCCTTTATATTGGCATGCTGAAAATTTCCCCAGGAATGCATGTACATTATATAGGATTAAGATATACTGGCATCTCCATTGATTGGCAGGGATTTTGCTATACCTTGGGAACCACTGTATAGGAAATTTACTGTATAATGAATTATTCTATGCTATGCTAAGTCCCGTAGGAAAATACCGTGCTTAGTTCCGTCTGAAAATACCGTGCTTAGTTCCGTCTGAAAATACCGTGCTCAGTCCCGTCTGAAAATACTATACTAAGTCTCGTACGAAAATACTATGCTAAGCCTCGTAGGAAAATACTATGCTAAGTCCCATAGGAAAATACTATGCTAAGTCTCGTAGGAAAATAACACGCTATGCGAAGTCTCAGAGGAAAATACTATGCTAAGTCTCATAGGAAAATACTATGCGAAGTCTCATAGGAAAATACTATGCTAAGTCTCATAGGAAAATTCTATACTGAATCTCATAAGAAAATTCTATGCTAAGTCTCATCAGAAAATACTATGCTAAGTCTCATCAGAAAATACTATGCTAAGTCTCATAGGAAAATACTATGCGAAGTCTCATAGGAAAATACTATGCGAAGTCTCATAAGAAATTTCTATGCTAAGGCTCAGGAAAATACTATGCTAAAACCATAGTGTATAGATTAGATAGTGTACTCACTCTCTGCAGAAGCTCAGCACAATTTGAGGCTTGTCGCCTTAACATTCCGCATACAGCGCTTCAGGCGTCTTTCGCCTGGCTTTCAGTTTTCAACATGTGCTTCATAACGAGTCTTGGAGTTTTAAAAATTAAAATGTGTCATTAAAGTTTTAAATAAAATAAAATGGTGTCGTGTTTTGTTGTGGGATGTTCTTCGGGTTATAACGGAACAAAAGCACATCTCTTTAGAGCACCAAAACAAGCTGATAAGTTGGCATGCCTTAAAAATATCCCCAAAAGAGAAACTCCTTTTGACTTAAAAAAGTCCTGTGTCTGTTATTTACATTTCGAGGAATCCAGCATAATAAAAAGTGGAGAGTTTATTGAAATAAACGGAGAAAAGGTGAAATTACCATCACGACCCAGGTGGACATTGAAGCCGGACGCAATTCCAACTCGATTCTCAAACCTGCAACTGCCATCTTATTATGACAAGCCGGGAAAAGGGAAGTCCCCGAAAAAAAGGTTATTCGCGGAAATTAAAATGCAAAGGATATAAGCCGAAGAGGAGTTAAAGAGTACACCATTCAGGGAACTCAAAACGGACCCTTCTGTAATAAAACTCCGGTTTGTGGACAGTACAGACACAAGACTCTGGATTGATTATCCTCACCATTACCGACTTGGAAGAATTAATCGAAAGAGTCAATAATATGAACATCTGCGTGGGAGCTACTGTATTTTCAGATTTAGGAATTGTGACGGGAACTTGCATCGTCAATGACCATTTATTTTCGCAGAATTGTGAGATACTCAGTGCAATTACAAAATGTAAACAGTGTCAAAATCAAAAGTTTCTATTAGTCTTTATGTATGTACATTTGTATGCATTCATGCTGAATATTTTTATGAAGTATTTTTATACTTGGAAACCATACATGAGAAAAAATAAAGAATTCTATGCAAGACATTCCAAAATTTCATTAAAAAATATTGAGATTTGTATGTTTTTAGTAGCTTTCAAATGTGTCATCACTGTGAAGCTAGCGAAAAACGCTCGCAGCGCCACTCTGAGAAAGTTAAGTGGCGAGTCCCACCATTGCATATGCTAGTGACTTCACTATTGAAATCTATACACTATGGCTAAAACTAACATTAAGAGTTGATTTCATCATGGGACGTAGCAAGGATCTCACTGTGTAAATCATATAACAATGGTGCTTAGCATGGTAATAATAACTGACTGTTATTATATTACTGAAGTTAGTAATGACAACAACGGCAAGAAAATAATAATTATTGTCAAAACTTACTGATGGAACTAAATTTATATACTCGGATAAATTAGGACGAAATATTGTTGAATCAGTTAACTTACTCAAGCTTAACCAGACAGCATTTTATGAAAGAATAAATGTGGTCATGGGAATAGAACCGCCGTACATATATGTCAGTTTTTTTCATGCTAATTGCAGATTAGCAGTGACCACTGTTTCTCCCGTAAAGAAACAATGGTCACTGCTACTGCAATCAGTTTTGCCTATCAAGGGAGACGACCCAACTGGAAGGTGGACCTCCCGAAGGTGGGCAGAGCTGATAATAGTATGACTGGTTGTCCTTTTTCTATAAAGAACAAGCAGTCATTATTCAAATTATGATTATTTTTGAGTAACAAGAGAGACCCAACTGGAGAAATGTTAATCTCCGGTTGAGCCTCCTGAAACAATGTAAATTTGGTCCGGACCATTGCCTATAAGGAAATGGCCCGAACCAGAAATTATCATTCACCTCTTGGATCTTGTTGGAGTTGTCTCCTAAATTTTTAAGTAGAAACTGTATTTTTTCTATCTTTCTGAAATACTGAACATTTTTCTGAACTAAATATTTAAATATTTCTAGTATCCTAGAAATTTCTGAAGACACATATTTATTTACTGGCATCATTGAAACAGTAGCTGAAGAGTAGTAGTACTACTAGTATACCTAACTAGCCCATACGCCTTGCTTGCTGTTGCCGTGATTTTTGCTTGCTGCTGCAGCCATACTATTGCCTGTGCGTACTCTACCCTCGCGCATCACCACTCCCGGGAACATCTTTGGTCCGACAGTAGCATTTATACAATTCTCGATTATAGATATTTGTACAGATCATCAACCAAACAGAGGATTGTCCATGGTCGAATGAGCGTGTGTGAATAAATATTTAAATTAGGTAAATGTGTGATACTGTCTGGAATGTGATCGGGTCAAATAATTTGCATATAATTCTTGTGCTGGAGTTTTATTTTAAAATTCAACATTTAAATAATGAATTTATTATAAAGAAAAAATAGCAGAGTAACGGCAGGAGTGAGCTGGAAAAGATAATCTCCGAACACAATGTTCACAACCCTTTTATATTGTCTTAGTTGCAGTGCTCGTCACGGGTACGCAAAATCGGTACCAGAACCCGAGGCTACGTTTGTTTAAATGCAATATAGTGCGTGAAGTGCAATAATATATGACACCTTCTTGTATAATTAAGACTAGAGCGCTATTTGATATTGTACACTTTCATTGATGAGTAGAAAATACTGGAAGTGTTTTGTTGAAATTATTTAGGTAGAATATTAGGAAATAAGATTATTGACTAATTGTGAAGAATATATCATGAGTAAATGTTTAAAGTATTCGTGTATGAATATCACAAGTAAAAAGAGGAACTGAATGTGACGACTCAGCATCTACACATTCAAGCAAAAGTTTCAAAGAGGAAACTTGACCGAGGATTCAACCCATTGGACTTCGCTGACACAGCAGATTGACAGTTTTATGACGGTAATAAAACTCTCGGAACTGAAGACCAACTCAAGATCCAAGACCAGCTCAAGACTGTCTATAGTTTTAAGGTCTATAGGAATTTGTATGACAAACTGACTGATGAAACTTCTTTCTGTTTTCAGACTTTATTTAGACGCTAATGCTATTTCAAATGTAAACTTGGACTACTTAAAATGTTATAAGAACCGCGACTTTTGACAGAATAAACAAGAGAGATCGATTATTTTATTCAGAAGAATAAAGAGGTTATTTGCATTTTTAAACAATATTTTCCAATACGTTATCCAGCACGATAGCTGAAACCAAACTCACTGCAAAAGTGGAAAGGAAGATTTGGTCCGACGTGGAAATTTCTACAGTGAATTTTAAAGTCCACATTGGTGTTCTTCAAAATTTAATAGTGCGAAACTGAAGTGCGATAGTTTTTCAAGAGAGACAAATATCAAGTTTCATTTTTTGTTGTTGACGTACAACAAAGATTTAAAAGTGATAACTTTCAGTGAGTGAAGTTCAGAATCACTTTACCCCGTGTGAAATAGTGCAAAATTATTTTACTCATAACTCTAAATCCCGACGACGGATTTAGTTGAAACTTTCTGTGCATACAGAAGAAAGTGTGTACTACAAGTTTATGTGCATACAGAGTGACTAAAAATTTAGTAAACAAATTTTTACACAAGAAGTTCCTTGAAAATGTCCACAACTACCAACAACCATTATGTTACCAGGTGGTTTGATACAGCCTCTATCACGAAGCTGAACGGAGACTACTATAGAATCTGGAAAACAAGGTTAGTGTGTGTTTTTCAAACACGTGGTTGTCAAACAAGTGTTTTTACTGCACACAAGATAATGGATGTGGTCAACGGAACTACAACTAGACCGAATTCATCTGGAGACACCCAGGACAAATAGGACCAAGCCAACTCGGAGGCTTTAACAGGTATGTATCTTTCTATGTCTGATGATGAAGTAGATAGAGTTTCGGGGTGCAAAACCTCAAATGAAGTATGGACAAAACTTGCTACGATGTATGAGAGTACTTCCGGAGAGTGCAAGCAAGCTCTACTCCAGAAATTGTTTAGCATAAAGTAATGTGACTGTAAGTCACCGGTGAAGACCATGTGTGAGGTGCAAAACCTTGCCGCTCAATTGAACTCCATAGGATCAAAGATGGACGACGAATCAATTGTTGCACGAGTAATCTCTAGCCTCGTGGCAGAGAAATTCAGGAATTTCAGAGAAGCCTGGAGATCCGTAGAGGTGAGTAGGCAAACTACTGCACTTCTACTCTCAAGATTGAAGACTTGGGAATTTGAGGACCACGAATCTGGAGGTACTTTCAAAACCAGTGAAAGTGGAAGAGCTTTCTCAGCACAGAAGCAAAATGGGATAAAACCCAAACTGACCAAAGAGGAAATTGCTGAATTGAAGAAGAAAACTAAATGCCATATTTGCGCAAAGCAAGGGCATTGGGCTCGGGAATGTTCAGAAAAGAAGAAAAAGAACAATGAGTCAAAGCAGACAACAACCACAAGTCAACTCAAATCTGGTGGAACTGCGTATGCAGCTGGAGACCATACGGATGATTGGGTTAATGACTGTGGAGCCGATGCCCCCTACTGCGGAATATTAGAATGGTTCAAAGAATATGCAAAATATTCGGAACCACAACAAATTGGACTGGCAAATGGATCATTCATGCAGGCCCTTGGATTAGGAAATGTGAAGGTCCTTGCTTCCCAACGAGGCAATTGGGAGACCATCGAGATTTTAAACGTTCTATACATCCCTGGAGCAGCAAACTTACTTTCAGAAAATGTACTCCTGAATAAGGGATACAGAATAGAGAAAGAAGGAACAGAAGATTATATTTTCTTCAAGGATGGAGTACCGGACATTCTAGCCTACATGAAGAATGGACTTCAAATTATGCGTTTCCAACCCATAGTTAACAACGCATTTGCTTGCAAAAGCTAGTTAACTGGCATTCAAGATCGGGACATATTAACTGCGGGTTTTTGAAGAAAACTAAGGACAATAGAGCAGTATATGGTCTCGAAGAAATGCAAACTGATGACGCACCATGTTCAATATGTAAGGTTGGAAAGGCAACAAAGCAGTCTTACCCAGAAGTTACAAAGACTGGGGTATACAAAACTGGTGAAGCTCTTCATGCAGATTTGATATATGGACTCACACCATCAAATAGAGGTAGCAAATACTGTCTATTAGTTAAAGATGAAGAATCGTCTTTTAGACACGGATATTTTCAAAGGACAAAGGATGAGACTGCAAAAAATATCATGGACGTGGTTAACTTTATGAGTAACCATACTGGGAATACAGTGAAGATTTTTCGTTCGGACAACGGAACTGAGTTTGTGAATCAAATTCTGAAGCAATTCTTTTCAGAGAAGGGAATTCTACATGGGCTCAACGCCCCGCACACCCCACAAGCAAATGGATTCATTGAGCGTGATGTACGAACAATTCAAGATGCATCACGCACTATGCTTACGCAAAGTAAGTTAGGTGACAAATTTTTGGAAGATGCAGTAGGAGTAGCCTGTTATATGCTCAACCGGACTTTGAACTCCGACAACACGGAGATCACACCTTGGGAAAAGGTGTTCAAGAAGAAGCCATCCCTAAGACATGTACGGACGTTTGGTGGTACTGCGTACGCCAAAATCATGCATGGGCATCAGAAGTGGAACGACGAAGCCCAGGAGACAATTCTGGTAGGATACAATTCTCTCAACAGGAATTACAGATTATGGGTACCAGAGCTTAACAAATACATAGAGCAGGCAAAGCACGTAACTTTTGATGAAGACACCATGGGTATCATTAATAATAACTCGTAATATTAACACGTAATATTAACTAACTGTGAGTATTATTCCTGAGGATGAGGTTAGCATACATGAGCAAGTCATTTGTCCCGCCAGACAAATTGACACATTGCCCAGGCGCATATTGAAGAAATCAAGTCCTCCGGTACAAAGTCAGGCAAACTTAACTAGTACGAGCAAAAGCAAGGCAAATACCCCAGAGCAGGTATTTTTAAGTCCTACCTCAAGCCGTGATAATTCCCCAGAAAGAGATTTATTCACACCAACTAATTCCGAAGATGAAGGTTCTACACCTAGGCAGCGGTTTGTGTCATGGCCTGACACAGAACCAGAGATGTTTGATATCAGATGAAGAAATGGAACAGGATCCAGTTCCAGAACCAACGGTACGACGCTCAGGGAGAGTAACTACCCAGACGAACAAGTACCAAGCAGGTTTTCTCGCTGAGCAAATCAGTGAACCACGGATCTACAAAGAAGCAATTAATTCCAAATTCAAGAACGAATGGAAAGAAGCTATGAACGATGAAGTTTGTAGTCGTGCAGAGCAAGAGACGTGGGCTCTTGTAAAAAGAACTCCACAGCAAAGAATATGCGGGTCTATAAACTGAAGAATGGACCTGACGGACCGAGATTTAAAGCCAGACTTGCTGCTAAAGGTTATAGTCAAAAGAAGGAATTGACTTTCAAGAAACGTTTGCGCCCGTCAGCAGATAAGAGACAGTCAGGATTTTACTGTCAATTGCAGCAGCTTGGAATATGCACATCATTCAATTTGGTGTAGCAACATCATTTCTGAACAGTCCATTAGATGAAGAAATATGTATGGAGCAGCCCGAAGGCTTCAATGCAGAACCTGGAATGGTCTGTAAACTACTAAAAGGACTATATGGATTGAAGCAAGCCCCAATAAACTGGAAAAAAACTTAACAGGAAAAATTGTCTTGTATGGGATTCTATCCATCTGGAAGCGATCCTTGCTTATTTAAAAAGGATCGTGACGGACATCCTATATATATGACTATATATGTAAATGACGGACTTGTTATAGGACAGTCCAAAGAAGAATTGGATGCTATAATTGCTTACTTGAAGGACAGTTTTAAGCTCACCATTCAACCCCTGAAGAAATTTCTTGGCATAGAAATTGTCACGATTGAGGACGGAATTTTTATTCACCAGGAATCATATGTTGAAGAACTGTTGAGAAGATTTTGCATGAAACAGTGCAAAACTGTTGAGATTCCAATGGACCAAGGTCTACAGTTGGCCACAGTAAGTCCATCTGACACAGCCTGCAATTTTCAAGAACTCATCGGTGCTCTACTATACCTAGCAAGATGCACGAGGCGGGACATCACATATGCTGTTCACTACCTTGCGAGATTTTTTGCTGGATATGGGAGGCAACATTGTGAAGCTGGAAAGAAAATTCTCAGATACCTCAAAGGGACGCAAAGTCTCGGTATATTTTATTGGCAATCAGAAGACGATGTCATTCAAGCTCATGTTGACGCGGATTATGGTTCTGACAAGAATTCAAGAAAATCCACAGCAGGAAATTTATTTACCTTTAATGGTAGTACCGTTTCGTGGCTGAGCAAACGACAGACATGTATATCACTGTCCTCAACGGAAAGTGAATATGTGTTGTTAGCTCAAGGAGGAAAGGATTCTGTATGGATACGGAAGATTAACAAAGACTTCGAAGTAGCAAATACTCCAATTTCTATACTCACGGATACCCAAAGTGCTATGAAGTTAGCGAACAACCCGGAGTTCCATGAAAAATCCACGAATATTGACATCCGACACCATTATATCAGAGATCTGGTAGAGACCAAGCAAGTTACTCTGAAGCATTTGCCGGATATTGCCCAACCAGCGGAATGGGAACGGTTTATGGGAATGCAACTTCCACCCGAAGTGAAGAAAGAATCTGTAAAGCGCAAAGCTTTATGCAGTGCAATAGTGGACCCAAAAAAGCCAAAATTACTTTGGACCTTATCACTCTTCTTGTCATTACTGACACTCGGAGGAGCAAGTAATGGAAGCCCACTACTTTGGAGGAAAACGTATGACCCAGCTGTAATTGGCTTCAAAGCTTTTACAATGAAGATTAACCTAATTTCGCCTTGCACATACCTACCTATTGAAGGTACGGACTCTCCACAAAAGAGAGAAGAGATTAATATTTATTGCAGGTTTCATAATTGTGGCGGTACTGGCTAGCGCAGGTTTGGGCATAGGAACCTTTGCTCTGACCAAAACGTACCAATTGGAGACCCGTCAGAGCTACTGGCAGCTCTCGATGAATTAGAACGAGATGTTTTTGCAGCTAATAAAAGGATGAAGACATTTCAAATGGAGATACGCAAAAAAACCTCCAAAAGAATTTTACAACTTACGGAGAGAACCTGGAGAAAAAAGGAATTGTCCACTGAGTTGTTCAATTACCTTAACATCACATTACCGTGTGGAGAAGACTGCCTTGCAGAATATGGAACATTCCAAAGCTGTGTTATGGACGAAAACAAAAAGGCTATAACATTGGACTTCACCATTCCAATAGTTAATAGGAGTCTTGTCAGAGTTCAAGCAGATGCCTTTGACATTATGACGAAAAGTAATAATTTTACATGCAGACTGAAGTATAACAGTCCGATTCTAGCGACCATATCAGCAGAGGAAGATTGTGTTTATAATACACAATTCCAGGAGGAAACTAGACAATTGTCACTAGATGTGTCATTCAATTGTACGAACAGTTCTATATTTGAAAACGGAACTTACTACCGAACTGATTGATGCAAAATCTCCAGAGAAGAAGATGAGAAGGAGTTTATACAAGTTAAACTGTTCAAAAATCTTTATTATATATTGTAGGAATGTAAAATGTATGAGTGAAATAGTGTAGGGTGGCTCAGTGGTAGAGAGTAGTAAAGATAGGTCAAGTTATGTCAAGAGCTACACCAGGAATGATCCCCTTAATTTATTCAACCGAATCGATCCTAGTCATTTAGTTAGCTAAGTATCGTGTAGTAAGTATTGGTTAATATCTTTCATAATATTATAATTCATTATTTCTAAAACTAGCAATAATTGTTTGACTTAATAATAACAACTACAGTTATTCTAATAATGTCGTAACAATATACTGTCCAGGAAGCAGTTATGTAATTGGAAGCAGAAGTATTTTGTGTCCACTCCATGTGTTCACAATTCCACTATCCGCTACGTTCACTCTGAATGGCGTAGACTATATAGGATCGATTCTAAAGGTCATTTACGGAGAAAAAGAAGATCCGCTGTTATTTGAGCAGATCAATTACCATCTCAACCCGAACACCAACCGGAAAAATCTCACAACCGAGATTGATGGAGACTGGAAGCAAAGCAAACTCGAGATTGAAAGAGAAGTGCATAACTTGTCTGTGTTTCAATACTCAAATTGATCATGGACTACAACATACGTTTGGCTAATTATGAGTGCATGCATATGTGGAAGCATTGCATTTGTAATTGCAGCAAGAAAATGCATCAAAAAGTTGAAGTCGCAAAGACAAGGACGAATTGGAGCAGCAGATGATGGAGATAAGAAGGAAGAAGCAATTCCTCTTCAAGACATCGTGGAGAACAATTTCTACAACAAAAAGATACATAGTGATTTTCTATATATGTACATACATAAGAATGTTATATTAGAAAATTGATTAAGGAGAATGCTAAATGATTTAGGAGTATTTTGATATATTTGGAGGACACCTCAGTGACCTATGGGCAAAAACCTTGAGTTTTAACCAAGACACGACCGAATCCAAGGGAATCGGAGAGAATGAAAGAATCTTGGAAGACATTACCACAACGTGATTCAAGATGTCCTTTGACAATGTTCGAGAGAGCTGCGAAGATGGCAGGCTTTCCCCCTCCCATATCCCTGGAGGATTTCTTCTTGAAAAGCTGAAGGACTTGCAGCCCAGCATGACCCGAAAAAAACTGGAATTTACCTTCCCAGTAGAATCAAGCTTGGTTGAGTACTACATTCAAAACCTGACCTCGTGCAGAATAGATTCGAAAAATATTCATATCACCTTAAAAGTTCCGGTGAGGCGACAGGGATTTATTTTTACAGTAAAAAAAGTCCATCGGATTCATTTTCGTATTGAACACAATCAAGTTTGTCATCTTGGGTATGATCCGGACGTCACTTTTATTCTTTTGAGAAACCAAGACAAATTCCGGATGACGTCCCACTTGGAGTACATTTGTAATCCAGATTCTTTGAGTAATAATGGATTCATACTTCAGGAGCAAAAATCTCTCTGCTTCCTCCCCAAGCGTGCGAAACCGAATCTGGGGACCTGTTTGACAACAATTCTGGACAAGAGACCTGCAATTGAGGTTGACAAGTTTTGCAAAGGCTTTCTTTGCACGAATGCCAGTGAGTCCAGGATGAGGACCATCCATGTCATTGCTGTTGAGGATACCATGTACTGTAACGAATATTTTATTCGTTACTTATTGTTCTGGCAACCTAGCATCAGCCAACAGCTCAGATATTTAATAACATTATTCTCAGTCAATAGCTGAATATTATTGTAGCCAATCAATTTATGCTCAAATACAATTCTACAATATCGTCTCACTTTGTCAATCACTCCTTTACTGACATTCAACAAATATACACACTCTTGGTTCTGGAGTCAAACTTGATTTTCCACCACTATTCTGAGTGACGAACTATTCATTGAGCTATTAAAATAGTTCGTTATAGTACATAACTAATGCTGATAAGGACGTTAAAATTCATTGTCAAAACTAGGGCTCCTCACAACTCAATTTCCTGGGTTAGTTGAAATTGAATTTGTAATTGAAAATTTGCAGTTGTAAATTGTAATTGCTTATTTCAAAATCAAATTCTAGACAAATAATCAGTTTCTATTAATCAAGTTGCAGCGTCAATAGTTGAAATTGGCTATTAAAACCGCAAATTGAAATTGTCTTGAAATTGAGATTTAATTGAATTGAAATTGGATTGAAATTGATTTTGTAGTTTAACTTTTTATCAGTGCGTACAAGCATGCAAACCCTGTTTGAGGTCAAAATTTCATTCACGCTTTATATTATAAGCCAATATGCAACACGGTGAGGTGACATTTTTTGTAGGAATTTGTGTAATCTCCTCGCTTTGATAATACATTCGCGCATGCTTTAATATTCACTAATTGGCAAATATTTACTTCAACTATCAATTATTGACAACGCAGCCACTTGAAATTGAATTGGTGGAAGTTATCAATTATAATGCCTGAATTGCTAGTTGATTTGTAATTGAAATTGATTCAACTAAAATACCGTTTTTATTTGAAATTGATTTCAATTTACAACTTGCAGATTAGAATCAATTGAAATTGAATCGAAATTGTATTTGTAATTGAAAGTTGCAATTACTACTTGAAATTGTGAGGAGCCCTAATCAAAACGGGAGTCGGGCGTACTCCGAAGTCGTATGACCTCCTGAGTATGGCATGATGCAAGACACCCCATACTGCAAATTCCAAGTGGAGTTAGGCCTAATTATTGCTCGGCCCGGTTACGAAAAATCGGTACCCGTACCCGTATCTGTACCCGAAGTGCGGGTATTGCAATATCTGGTATCTATACCCGTACCCATGCCCGAGTATCCGGGTACAAATTTTTCATACCCGTACCCGCAATGTAACTCAAACCATGCACCTGTACCCGCATTGTACCCGTACCCGAAAAATACTGGAAAATTGTACCCACACTCGCGTATCTCAGTATCGTACCCCATTACTCGTACTCGTGTACTTTATAACCAGATTTCTCTAAATGTAGTACAAAGCAGTCATGGGCAATTGGTTTACCTTGCCTTTAACATTGCCATGAAAATTAAATACAATATCACCTGCCTTTTCGCCTTCCCTGCATCATATTTTGCAATTTCCCCTTATCCAAAAGGTAGGTTAATATTTGTGCCTTCCTTGCCTTTTTGTACCATTTCAAAATGCCTTGTCTAACCTTAAATGCTCTTTTTGTTCGAAAATAGGATTAGCTGCATGTAACATGTGTCTGGGTCTGCAATGCGATATAATTATGCATTTAACGTGTTTAAAATAGACGGAAGTGTTCCTGTAACAATGCAGTCACAATATATTTTAAAAAAATGAGTATTGAACGAATTGGAGCTGTTTCGGATCCGAGTTTGAGTAGCAGTCCGAATTAGAGAAGTTTCTCCATTTTCTCCCTCGTAAAAGAAATTGTGTAAGAGATTTTGTAGATGAATGAGCATCTTAACTCTTGAACATCGACTGGTCTATTTCATTTCTAGAATATTTTGCAATTTAATGTTCGGATTTATTTTGAGTGTAAATTTTAAATACTTGGTAAAAAAGAATCATTTTGAGTTTCTAATTATTATCAACGGGAGAGCTTAGCAAATGATTTATAGTTTGTCCACCCTTGCCGGGCACTATACTCCAATGGTCCCGAATCTTCGCATTGGAGACATTTTAGCTTTCTTCCAGATTTATATTTTGACATTTCAACAAACTGGAAGTATTTTACTAGATCTTCTCTCACTTTGAGCTCTTTAATCTTTAACAGGCATTTCAGAAATTGTTACAGCAAGGATTTCACAAACTCTGACAGAAAAATTCCAAATTCACACGCCTTCCACTGAGTAAGAGAACTGTTGAATTTAATGGGAATATGCAATAACGCGCGAGGTATTATAACGTGGTGGTCTCAATGTTATGTACATATGGATGTAAAACGTGTTCATTGCTATTTTTGTTTGTATTTCTCACCGTCAGATGCCCTCGAAATGCAATTTTTGATCCTTACCTTAATCCTTAGCATAAATTGAGCCTTCCTAAAACCTTGCCTTTAATGCCAAAATTTTAAAGCCTTTCTACTAAATTTCAATGTTCGTCTATAAATTTTTCAGCCTTCCTTTCTCCTTGCCTTCATTGTAGCGGGTTTTAAATGCCTTCTTTCCTTTTTGCCTTACACCAAGGCCATTCCCAAGGCAAGGTGCCCATGACTGGTACAAAGTACGTTATGTATAATAATGTATGACGCCTTAGTGTGCAACTTTGACGAGCTAGAGTGGTATTTGATATATTTTCAATGAAGAGTAGAAAAACTAAACTTCATTAGAAATAAAATTAACTTGCAGATTCGTCAAAATATTACCAACCGTACAAGAATTCGCTGAATCCTATTCTCCACTTCTATTTTTTATTATTATTCCTCGTTTGTGTTTATTTATTTATACTTCCTAAAACATGTTTCCCTAAAAAAATATAGTTTAGCTACGCAGTCTAAAATACATTTACTGTATTTTGTAAGGTTAAAAGGGTATTAACACTAATATTAGCTTAAGCTATATGTATTCAGAAAAATACGGACAGAAGTTTCCAAAGTACAGTCATGATAACATAAAATTCATCGAAATGTAAGAATTCCCAACTTATCAAAATACGCGGGTACAATAGTCGTGGGTACGAGTAAATGGCCCCATTATACCCGAACCCTGTGGCAATATACCCGTTTTGAAATCCTTGTACCCGTACCCATGCCCGTAACAGTACCCGAAAATTTGATCAGACCAAAGTGTACCCGGGTAGTACCCGAAATTGATCGGGTACACAAAATCGGTACCCGGGTAGTACCCGTACCCGTTTACGCGAGTATTACCCTACCCGTGCCGAGCACTAATATAAGCCTAATAAAAGTCCTTGATTCCGGTAAATGTTCCGGAAAACACCTCACCCAGAATTTGCAAGTATTTAATGTTCTGCCAACCGTGACCGTTTCCAGGGATTCAAATTCTTCCATGGAGTTTCTCATTTTTCGAAATCGATCCGGTCATCTGGAATTAATACAAGACCTGAGGAAAGCCGAACCTCGTCCCAGTTTTGTCATGTGGATTGTCCAAGGGTATAAAAAATACCTTATTCAAAAGGCATCCTACAGTGAATTTCCTATATAGTGGTTTCCAAGGGAGTGACAAATTCCTGCCACTATATAGGGATGCCACTATATGTTACTAATGGTTAACTATATACTGTTAATGTTTTTAGACAATAACTGTAACTAAATTCATTTATAAATTTATTTATTTTTACAGAATACTCAAAATTATGAGGTATGCTAAGCTTCATTGAGTTTAAGATGTTCAGTAACTTTAGGTTTCCTCATACTATTAATAATATTAGTCGTAGCAAACTTTTCGACTGCAATGTCACCATTCCAGAAACCAAAATCCCGGAATTATGGCAATGGGAATTACTTCCACTGAGTACTCTTTTTCACAATGAGTGTTTTCTTGACTGTCTGTTTAATGTCATTTTAAATCTTCAATATAATAATTCAATTTATTTAAAAAAACCAGCACGAATTGGAACTTATTAGAAGTGAGCCAAGGCAAAGATGGCAATGATTTGTGTTATAACTGTTCGTTTTAACTTAAGTCACGGATCATATGCCGTAAATCCAGCTAATCATACCAGGGCGTCAGTAAACCACAATAATAATCAAACTGTATTAACATTTGAAATTAAAATTGTACCAACCGACATAAGCATTATTAACCGCTCGCACGTTTTATAACATCATGTTATACTTTTGTAGCCATTATCTAGCTAATTTTATGCCAACTGCCATTATAATTTTGCATTGTCTGAGCCACCGTAACACCTAATGGTGCCATTATAGAGGGAATACCATTATAGCGGGTGCCACTATACTGTATACCTTTAACATTGCAAACCTCTAGGGAGGGTTTTTTGATGCCACTAAAGAGGGAATGCCATCTAAGAGGAAACCACTATATGGGAAATTCACTGTATTTTGACGAGACCTATGAGGGATTTATAATTAAATTGCTTATTTCCCTGGTCTTCATGAATGTTTCTATTGTGATGCGGATCTTTTATTTTCAGCGGATTTGATCCTATGGTTTTTGCCTCCAAGCTAAAATTACCATAGTTTACTTAATAGCAATTAGTTAATTGCAATCATTGTTTCGAAAGTTTGTGTACAGTGAAAATTTCTAAAGGGTACTGATTGACGGAGGAATTGGACTATTTTACGTTTTGTCATATTTTATGTAATTATTAACATTTTTACTGACAGTGAGCGGTGCAATATGTTTTCTTGTGCGCATAAGTACATCCATTAAATTTGACTTGTTTTAAATACAGGAGAGGTTTTATTTTTGTTTTTTTTATTAGGGGAGAGTAATGTTCAACGTGTGCAATTCCCTCAACCTGCACAAATTTGTACACAGTTCTTTAGGTTCTCACATACTTACTTTATACTACTTTATACTCTATACTTTTTCAAGCATTAAAAGTTACAGAAAAACTTTCTACGGAAATGTATGCCAGAAGCATCGTTTGAGTAATTACTGAAACCAAAATACTACAAATGTACATATTTAAGAAACTACTTGGAAAAAACTTAAGAGCCCCTAGTTTGAATCCGGGAGAATTTGAAATGAGACTCCTCTAGAATCTATTCTGTCAATGAAAGTAGTTTTAGCAAACGCTGCTCCTGGTGGCAAAACTCCCCCTCTGTTATGGGAAAAATTTGATTCATAAAATTTGCCTCCTTTTAAACGTACTGATTTTAAATGACTTGATGCTAAAAATAATTAATTATTGTAATGGTAGCTCATACCGCCCAAACATTTTATCCTTCTCTGTCAAAACCGTAACAGCGGCCTGAATTAGCATTATTGCACTTGCTCCGTACATGGGGTTATATCCAGAGACCTGGTTAGTAGATGATCATCGAGTTTATTTGCCATGTGAACAGAATAGTAAAAACTGTAATATAAATTTTTTAAAGTAGAAGCACATACCTGGGCGTAACGAGTGACGGTTGGAATGTTTTCATGCGATGTTCCTTCAGGCCAGCCTTTTCCAATGATTGTGACCTTAAAACCCAGCGAGCCAATCATATCTCTTGGTATTTTCTTGTTGGGATTACAAGATCCCAAGGAAAATATTCTCGGATGCTAGGATATACGTAAATCCAAGTTGGAAATATGCATTAATGAAGAGGAACAATAATTTTCTCCAAGCTATACACAAATTTTTATATATGTACATATGACTCAATCCTAGTTTGAATGAACATAACTTACTTTTTCAATAAAGGACCGAAAAAGTGTAAAGTGGCAAAGAAAGGCAAGAAATAAAAGGTATGTCACACCAATGACAACTTTGATAAAGTTAGGCCACACAAAATACGATTGTGACTGAACGGGGCGTTTGTTCCCAGCTTCATATAACAATTGCTGGGATCTGAGGACAACGGAATTATCGCATTGGAAATTAACCTGACACCAGCGATGGACGTCCTCATTGTAATGAAGGTATCCCCTGTAAAGCAAACCCGTTTGATAGTAATTTTCAATATACGTTAATATTTGAATTAAATTACTGTGTATTACTTATGTGCCATGGAGTGCCCATGTGGGAATTTCGGGCCATGGTTCAATAGAGATTCCAAAGTATCTCTCTCCTTACGCTCTGAGTGAATATACACTAAGCATCTGTAGGACGCGTAGTTGAAAGTGCGGCATTTCTGGTTGCAACGAAACAGCCAATAATTTACTTAAAATCCCACAGAAGCCTCCGTACATGTGAGAATATGAATTGTGACTTGTGACTAATTACTTATAAGTACATACAAGGATATATACATATGTATTTGCTGGATAAGCAGTTACCTTTGTGTCATTCCCTTCCGTGAATATTTCAACCGAATTTAAAACCCCTGCAAACCCATAAACAACAATCTCTATTATTTGTGAATAATAAATTTTATTATCACGTTTCTTCCATCAGTACCTGGGAATTTTGTTGTAGAAATATGGTTCCACAATCCGCGGGAACTGAAGCGAATCCGCATGCCTGCACTATGTATATCCCTTTATCTGCTGCTTCAGTATTGTACAGCAACTGCATTTTCAGGATGTACTGCACTTCCCCACTGGCTTCAATTAAATGAGTCCCTGCTGCCAAACAAGCTTTTACAAGATTTTCTCCTAGAAATCGGAACGGACCGACACTCGTTATGATCACATTGCATTTGGACGCCATTTGAATTAAAGATGGCAGGTCGGAAGCGTCCGCGAAAATTTTGTCCACTCCACTGCAATCTTTGCCTGCACAGCGTCAATACATGTTTAATGCTTTTCTACCATTGCAATTGAATATTAGTCAATTGGGAGTATAAACTAAAATTAACCTGTAAGTTCCGAGACTTCTTCCAGCACGGAGTCTAGTTCGTTAAAATTTTGTCCAGCAACCGCCCATGTAAAACCATTGCTGGAGTTTCTGGGGTACAATTTCACTAATTCTTCGACTACAAAACTTCCTGTGTAACCTGATGCCCCGAATACGATGATGTCGAATTCTCGCTTTTCCATGTTTCAAGTATTGGGTTCTTAAATTTAGGAAATTTGTTTTAACAACCGTCAAAGCAGGTCAATCGAACATTTAAGGATATCCGTATGATTTTATCCGTACTGCAACCCTCACAACTGTTAAAATCACAACTGCCTCATGTAACTGCCACCTACACAACTGCCACAATTACTCATTGCCACTTACACATCTGCCCCCTCGTATATATGAAAAGCGTCCCATAGAAAAATACTTTGCGAAGTCCCATAGGAAAATACTATGCGAAGTCACATAGGAAAATAATATGCTAAGTCTCATATATAGGAAAATAACATGCTATGCTAAGTCTCATAGAAAAATAACATGCTATGCTAAGTCTCAAAAGAAAATACTATGCTAAATCTCACAGGAAAATTCTATGCTAAGTCTCATAGAAAAATACTATGCTAAGTCTTATAGGAAAGTACTATGCTAAGTCTCATAGGAAAATTCTATGCGAAGTTTCATAAGAAAATTCTATGCTAAGTCTCATAGGAAAATACTATGCTAAGACCTTTAGTTAAATGTTATGCTATATAAGTCTCATATGTAAATACTAGGGATGTGCCAAACGATATAACGAGACGATATTATCGTCCATATCGTACATTTTGGAGCAAAAATATCGTACGATATTTCTCGTAATTTTCAAACGATATATCGTATGGTTAAGAACATCATTTTTACAGTTTTTATTCCTGAAATGTCATTCTGCAGACCTCTAACGTTTTTTGTTGAAAATAATTGGCTGCAAATGACGGAAATTTTGTCCCCAAAACGAAAAGTCGGCAAAATTAAGTGTCATGCCTGTGTTCAATTTCAACTTGCGAGCAAGCCAACATTTAAAATAGTGGTGTTTCCGATTTGCATACAGTATCGTTATATCGTTCCCTTGTATATCGTTCTCGTGTATTTTAAAGTCAAATATCGGTAATATCGGTATCGTTTAATAATGAACGATACGCACATCCCTAGTAAATACTATGCTAAAACTAACAATAAGAGTTGGTTTCATCATGGGACTTAGCAAGGCTCTCAGTGTGTATATCATATAACAATGGTGCTTAGCATGGCATATTATCATGCCGACCGGTGGCAGTTGGCATTGTGGCAGTTGTTACCATCTGAGTATTTATGGAGGGGCAGAAAATATTTGTGGCAGTTGTACTTATGGCAGTTGTGTGGGTGGCAGTACGCCGGACACGATCCATATTACCTGAATTGTAATAATATCTGACTGTTATTATATGACTGACGTTAGTTATGACAACAATGGAAAGAAAATAATAATTACTGTCAAAACTTACTGATGGAAATATATTACAATACTCGGATAAATTAGGAAGAAATATTTTTGAATCAGTTAACTTACTCAAGCTTCATCAGACAACATTTAATGAAAGATAAAATATGGTCATGGGGAGAGATGATAAGTCTATCATGAGCTTTGATGACTCAAAGTAGTGCTGTCCATGGGAACAGGAGACACCCAGGTTTTTGGGAACAGGAATAGAAATGGGTGCGTACGGGAACACAAATTTTGTTCCCAAAACACTTTGGGAACGTTTGGGAACATAGAAATCTTTCCCAAAATATGGGAACAAAAGTGGGTTTGGGAACAGGAACAAAACGTGTACCTACCTGGTATTTACATCAAGTTTATAATATAAAAATACCTCACAAATAAAATATTATTTTAAAAGTACGTCGCAACATGCCAAATAAGTCACTCTTTCGCACGTTATTATTTAGCAAAATAATAAATAATAATTAATTAACACGTTGCAAAAATGGAACTCTGTGGAACTTAAACCCAAAATTGTAGCTCAGAAAACTCCAGCGTGCTCTTATCCTTGTTAGTTCAACAAAAGTATATTGAAAGTGCTACTTGTCTTAGGTAATTGCAGTTACTACTGAACTTTGCACTGCGATGATTAATTTAATGGCTGTTACTGAATTCTCATTTAAATTCGAGTAGCTAAAGGTATTGGAGATGGTGTACTGTTATTTACTTGTAATAAAGTCGATTTGATATTTGGTTTTTTAAATCGATGCATAAATAGAGTTACCTGGGGCATAAATGTGTAGGCTGTACTTTTCTGCTAGTCTTTAAGTACTTTTGGGAACAGGAAGAGGAACATTCCTGTTCCTGCAGGAACAGGTCCAGGAACTTTGAATTGGTACCCATTTTTATGGGAACAGGAACAGGACCATTGCTTTAGTTCCTGAAAAAATGGGTACAGGTACAGGAACAGGTATGGGTACCAAATTTCCGTTCCCATGGACAGCACTAACTCAAAGCATGATTAACTGTAGCTCAGAATAGAGATATTAATACATAGATCATTATATTCTTACACGATCTCGGAGGATTCTTTGCGAGGCTTCCTTTTGAATAATTCGGGTAGGGAAGTATCGGATTTGGCTCCAGTGTAAACGACGGAGTAACTTTTATTCTATCCTCGATTATGTATATTTGTACAGATGATCAACCAAACAGAGGATTGTTCTTGGTCGAATTAGAGTGTGTGAATAATTATTTAAATTGGGTAAATGTGTGATACTGTCTGGAATGTGATCTGGTCAAATAAATTGCATATAATTCTTTTGATGGATTTTGATTTTAAAATTCAAAATCTAAATAATGAATTTATTCTAAAGAAAAAATAGCAGAAGAACGGCAGGGGTGAGCTGGAAAAGATACTCTCCGAACACAATGTTCACAACCCTTTTATATTGTCTTAGTTGCAGTGCTCGGCACGGGTACGCAAAACCGGTACCACAACCCGAGGCTACATTTGTTTAAATAAAATATAGTACGTTAAGTGCAATAATGCATGACACCTTTGTGTATAATTAAGACTAGAGCGCTATTTGATATTGCATACTTTCATTGATGAGTAGAAAAAACTGGAATTGTTTTCGATTAGAAACCAAATTAACTTGTATTCTTGCAGATTCATCAAAAAACTACCCACAGAAGTGTTTTAAAAGTCAAAGTAGAATGGACCAGGTGAAGATCTTTAAAGCAAATTGAATTACTGCATAGCATTACGTCTTTTAGTATGCCCCAAATACAATAAGTATTTACAAGCTGTAGAACATTTCCCTCATTAGCCCATAGAAGGAGTAGAGAAAAATAATAATTGCATTTCCTAATTATCTACATTTGCTTCTAAAAATTTGTCACGGTATTTTGGTTAAAAGAATACTTTTAAATGTTTAGTTTTTTATTGAAATAACAAATACCCTCTGCTTTATTTGTAAAATTTCCCGGTCTTTTAGTGAACTACTAGTAGTGGGCTAATAACTGTGGAAAGGTTAAGACATAAGAGGAAATGAAACCAAATTTCACTTATTTTAACACAATTCTGAAAGGCAAAAGCAGTAAACCTGTAAACAAAATAGTGAAGCAGTCTTTGCGTTCTTGACCGTTGTGTGGTTTCGTGCTACGAGCGTGGAGCTAATTTTGAAAATCTGGAAGAAACTGCTAAAACGTAGGGAATTTTTTTTATTGTTTATAGGCTGATGGGCGGAACGATTTATGGCACCGTCCACATGTATATACAATATTTTTTGTACATATACAGCTAATTTGCAGTTTTTGCTTGAGACTTGTTGACTCGACTTTTATCTTACTAATTTATTGAGCCTTTTCCACTCAATTTATCGTCCCATAATCAACCACCAATGATACATAATAACTTACCAACCAACTCACTACAACACTGCTTTGTACATTTTATCCACAGTGATTTATGAAGTATCACGCATATAACTGTCACACAAACGTTTTATGTAACTCACAATCAGTGACAAAATATTACGTTACGAAGAAGTTTGTACAAAATTCCGGTGAATCTTTTTCTCCACTTCTATTTTGCTATAATAATCTCTCACCCATGTTTATTTACATAGGCTTCGTGAAACATGTTTCACTAAAAATGTTTGCACATATTTTACCTGCATAATTTAACGTATTAGCGTAATAACGTATTCACAATAAACTATGCATATTCAGAAACACTGCAAAAAAAAACGGCAAAAGTTTCCAACGTACGGACACGCTGGTATAAAATTCATCAAAATGTCTTAATTCTCAGCGTATCCACATACTCATCGGGTACAATGGTTGCGGGTACGAGTAAATGACCCTGTTATACTCGTACTCGGCGGGTATACACTGTTAAGCCCTTATTGGCTTTAGGAATGATTATAAGCTAAAATATTCCATACTGCAACATTGATGTACATATATGTCATGCAACCTCTGTAAAATGCATTAGGTACCTTTGTTTAGTACATTTCTATTGGTCAGAATAATGTAGGAAATATTCCAGGAGGTTGGCACATAAGTGCTCACCTCCTTATATAAACCCCAGCCTCTCCAGTCTCAGAGAGACGAGAGAATCCCGAGCCTCAGACCAAGAAAGACCAAGAGACGCGTGTGAGTACAGTCGAACTGTGTAACCTTTGTATGTACGATATACAATAAAGCTATACTGCGTGAGTAAATCCCATATCTACATAACGCACTTATTTCCCACGACCGTCGTCTCATCTCTCTCTCAAAGCAAGAGTGTGTGCACTCTGCCTGCTGCACATTCCCCCATCCACTATTTTTAACTCTCCATTCCTTCCTCACTAAATCTCTCTCCTCTATTTCCTATTTATTTCCTTTTAAATCCATTTCCTCATATCTGAGCTATAATTCCCCCCATAATCAAATCATACTTAACATGGTGCACGGTGCGCGGTTTTTCTGTACCTTGAATTCGTTAATTCTAGTATAGACGTTTCCCTTACCTCTCTGCGAGTGTGCTCCCGTGTAATAACTGCCGGAGGCCCTGCCAAAATGTTCCTACTCTTTCCTCACTTTTCCTCCACAAAACCCATGTCTCGACGAGAAATCAGACTCATAAGAGTGGTCAAACTAAATTCCCGAAGTGAATTTATACGTTATAATAACGTTAATTATATAGCCATTCTCCAAAGTGACGCCAACAACGTCGATCTTAGTTCTACAGAGCAAACGGAAGCGTTAAACAAGTATCCCCACCTAACTGTAGAAAAAGCCATCCGTCAGTTCCGATTTTATAAACTCTTTCGTCAAAAACTACCACAATATCTCAACACGGACATCGTACCAGAAACGGTCACCGCCGCGGATTTTGACGTACTGTACAAACAACGAAGCCGTATCCCACGGTCAGTGGACACCTCCACAACCTTGGACGAGACAACTGTAATTCCCGTACCGGACGACACACGAGCTCAAACTCCACCGAGCACGGACGGAGAAAATACGGAAGGCCCGACTCCCGAACCACCAACAACGCCAGACGACTTCAGGTCATTCAACCCGTCCCGAACTTCCACACCAGCCATCTCTACTGGACCACATGATCCAGCTAACGATTCGAACTTCGTTACAACAGAAACTGTAAGCCAAAATTTTAATTTTTCTGAGCATACTATCATAGCCACCCCAACCGCCACGAATTCCCAACCTGCGTCCACTCGTCTCTTCAACAATCACAACTACTTCGAAGAGGTTGCACAACAATTAGTAGACCGCATTACGTCCAAACAGCAACGGGATCGCTCCGGAACCAGTATTGTCAATTACCCCTATTATCAACAACTTTTGGGAGACCTCAACTTAACGACAGCATTAACACCCGATCTTAGCTTCCTAAACACCCGAGCAAGTTTCAACCGTATTGTTGCACGAATCATTACCATCTTTCGAAATTGGCAAACCCACAGTACCGAACACACGTCATTAATAGAAGAACTACAAGACATTCACGAGTCCTTGTTAGCTACGGATCTCCTCACCACCGTAACTACATCCACAGCAATCCCCACAACTTCTACTGCAACTGCATCTCATTCTTTTCTCTCTAATCCTACTCCTGCGTCTTCCGCTCCACAATTTTATAGTCTGATCCCTCTCACTAATTCTTGGTCCGAAAGGCTCAAAACTTTGAAAAGACAAAACCAAGATATTACCCACCAACTAACCTTAGCCTATTACCTCAGTCTTGTCGATGAAAATAACCTGATCCATAAGGTCACTCTTTCCAACTTCCCTTTCACATCTCCGGACGCCTATCGTGAAGCACTTTTTCTATTGCCACAAGAATTTATTTCTGAAGCAACCCATCAACACCCAAACCTTCTATCAATCCCACTATCCTCCTTTCCTGATAATCCTCAATCAAATCCTACCCAAAACGCTACCACTCCTGATATTGATCCTGACGAACCCACAACTATTATTCCTAACGACGATAATCCTCTTTTTAATATTAATATCACACCTCCTCCTGCACCCAACCCTGAAATTGATTCTGATTCAACTTCCGACTCAGAGTCACTTCACTTCACAACAGCCTCTAATAGTGTTTCCTCCTCCCGCCCTTCATCTAGAGCCTCATCTCAAACTCCTTCGATTTCTCCTATTCCTCCTCCCGTTGCACCTCAACCCATCATGGACAATAACAGATTCCTACTTGATAAACCAAAATTTTCTCCTTCTGAGCTCTCCTCTGACAATCTCAGAAAATTCTTCTCACGCTGCAATTCTTTCTTTGCAACATTCAATGCTGATGACGCTACCAAGAAAGCATACATTCAACATCAAATATCAGATGCCTCTCCAACCGGCAAAAATTATCTTGACCACTACTGTGACTTACGATCTACACAACGTAAAACATATGCCCAGTTTTGCGATGACATCTTAAACAACATTCCCAAAGATGTACCAGACAGTAAGACCAAAATACTCAATGCTCTCTCCATGACAAAATACGCCACGGAAACTGCAACCATGTTTGCGCTAAGAGTAAAGGCTGCAGCTGGTTCCGACTGGAACAATTTTCCAGAAACTACAGCAGTGGAATCCATCCGAGAAAAACTGGACCCTACAGTAAAAATATTCCTGCAGCGGCACAATGCAAAAATCCGTAATTTTGCCCATTTACTAGATGGTCTCAAAGCATACGAAACCTGTGCACCTCAGAGCCCACAAGAGCAAGCTACTGCTACTCCACAGCTTCCATCAAGTTTGGTTGACAAGCTCGACGCCGTTCTAGAAAGGCTCGACAAACTGGAATCTACAAATACAGCTATAATGGCTGTCTCCAACCAGATGTCCCAACCCAGACGCCAGTACTCATCAAACTTTGCACAAGAACAAAATTCCAATCCTTCCAATCCTATCGTATGCTACAGATGCAACAAGCCTGGCCATATAGGTAGACAATGCCCTACCATTAATGCCCAACCACAAGGACAGACAACTGCCTCTACAGTTATTTGTGAACGATGCTCAAGACCCGGCCATCAGACCAAATTCTGCCGTCAGCACCTTCCCATGCACTACACAGATTACGGCAATTTTCTTGCCGCAAGACGACAACAAAGAGAACAACAAACCCAGAATTTAAACTCGCCAGGGCAGGCTGCCCTAGGCCTGCCCACAAGCAACTTACGAGCATTGCCAGCTCCAGAAACTCAAGCCTCCAACCGACATTAATAATTCCCACTATCTCTACACTGTCGGCAACTCCAACATCAATTCATTCCCTATCATGCTCCTTGAAAATCATCATTACCATCCATGGCCACAAACTCCCGTGTCTCATCGACACAGGAGCTGCAGCATCACTTATTCATCCATCCTATGTACCACATGGATCCCGAATAATGCCGAGTACAATAAGGCTTGTAGACGCTAGTGGAAATCCCATGCAGAACAACGGCCTAACTCTCGTCAAATTCAAGATAGGTAACTGTACCTTCAACCATCCCTTCATTGTAGCCCCATCGACTTCTCTCAACTGTATTTTAGGTACAGACTTTCTGTACTCGAAAACTGGGTTTATCATAAACACTACTGCAAATACACTCTGGAATCAATTTACGGGACACGTCCCCCTTATTCACACTTTTCTTCAACATGAACAAGCCTTGCAAGACAAAAGTGACCTTCCAATTTCACTTCCCGAGTCTACCTTAACAAAAGAATCTGTTTCCAAAAAATCCTTGAACCTAATCACGACAGCGGCGAATGCTACGCTTCACCAACCCTTAGACAAAGAACAGGAAGTTCAGTCCGTTGATCCTCCTCTGACTCCTTCCAAGGAAACTTACACACCTTCTCGAACATCTGCCTCCACACAAACCCGTTCCACTTCTACAGAGAGCTCATCTCAAACCCTTTCCACAAGAAAGAATAAAACTTTACATGGAAATAAATATTTCAAAAGACCGCAGCAATATTTAACTACCACAGATACTACCTCAGACGAGTCTGACAAGGGATACTACCATAGGTCATCCAACCCGAACCGTCGCAGAATTTCCACTTCTCGCAGAGCTACTATCAAAACTATGCCCACTTCTACATCTTGCCAACCTACTATACCTCCCAAACCTACAACATCTACAACTCTTCCCATTTTATGTGTTTCACACACCAAACCTATTCATGTGCTAAGAGTACTAGGCACTCAAGTTATTGGCCCTAGGTCTCATGTTACAATTCCGACTTTTTATCCCTGCGAGGAAAATATTCCAATGTATTTTCAACCTCACCCTTCTCTTTACAATGATTATCATGTTCTCGCTCCACACTCCATCCTGTCTCCCACTTCTAAATTTTTTCTTGTCACTAATCCCACCAATATTCCCGTCACCCTACCAGACGGCCTCGGTTTAGGTCACATCACACCTTTAGAATATCATGACCACTCTATGGATCCTATCCCGATTAATGCCATTAACAACTCCCAACTTCACAACGAAGTAGCCTCCTTTAAAATTAACCCCGAGCTCAACACTGAAGATACAATCAAAATCAGGAACTTACTCAAAGAATACCGTAGCTCCTTTGCATTTCACCCTAACGAACTAGGCAAATGTGACACCATCCCATTTAAAGTCGAATTGGAACACCAGAAAATTGTTGCTCACAAGGCTTATAAGACATCGGCCTTCCAGGACCAGATTATTAATGCCGAAGTACAGAAACTACTTCACAACAACATCATTGAACCATCCACGTCCCCCTTTACCAGTCCTGTCATTATTATCCTCAAAAAACCTAACGACGAAGGACTACGCAAACCCAGAATGGTCATTGACTATAGATCTTTGAATAAATTAACAAAAGCCATGCATTGGCCCCTACCAAACATCGATGACATTTTGCGGAGACTTCAAAACCAGAAGTACTTTAGCACTTTAGACCTTGCCCAAGGTTTCCACCAAATCACTGTTGACAAGGATTCCCGTGAAAAGCTCAGCTTCATCACAAAGGATGGCCAATTTCAATACCTCATGATGCCCTTCGGCACGAAAAACTCCCCATCCCATTTTTGCCGCCTTATAGATGTCATTTTATCAGATTTAAAATACTCCACTGCAATGGCATACGTAGACGACATCGTCGTGGCCAGCAAGACGATCGATGACCATATCAGCAAACTCCGAAAAATCTTTGACCGTTTCAATGAGCACAACTTGAAATTCGAACCCACCAAGTGTCGGTTCGGTTTTGAGAAAATTCACCTACTGGGCTTCACAATAACCGCTTACGGCATACAGCCGTACAACGAAAATCTCGATGGAATTCGCAACATGCCACCTCCACGTGATGTCAAATCAGTCCAGTCATTCTTAGGCATGGCCAACTTTTTCCGCAGATTTATTCCACATTTTTCACAAATTGCTTCGCCCCTCCGCGAACTGACCAGACAAAATGTACCCTTTGAATGGACACAAGAATGCCAACAGGCATTCGAGGCTTTGAAGAACCTACTCATTTGTCAACCCGTACTAGCGCATTATGACCCCAGTAAGCCTACCTTCCTGTACACGGATGCATCTTTACTAGGTATCGGAGCCTATCTCACCCAGCTTCAACCTGACGGACACGAACACCCCATATATTTCCTCAGTAGAAAATTGAATAAGTATGAACAAAAATATAACATTCGCCTGCTAGAATTGTTAGCCATCACTTGGGCTACTATGAAACTAAAAGAATACCTCTTAGGCATTCCATTCACCGTCAGGACGGACCACCATAGCCTCTGCTATATTATAAACACCAAGGATGACTTAGACCCGAAACTTCAACGCCTCCAATTGTTACTCATGCCCTATGACATTACCATACAATATGTTAAAGGCACTACACATCGTGTAGCTGACTGCCTCAGTCGTAACCCATTTGGGGAACCTGACCATTCCGAAACTGACAATGATGCCTGCTTGTCCATTAATGCTATTAGCATTTCCACCCTCAAAGAAGAACAGATGAATGATCAAGCCGTAGCGAAAATCATTACTAAGCTCCCTACAACTTGGAAGTTGAAATCAAAATATACACTAATTACCTCACTGACTGCAGTGCAGTGAGGTTGTCCGACATGGCTCTGCCAGTGCAGTACTAGCGTGCTAATATAAGCTTGAGGGCTCCTGGCTGCCTATTTAGCCACGGTTGAATGGGATTCAACCCAGCTGTAAGGGCTGCTGGTACTTGACGCCTTAAGGTCACGGCCTGTGTATAGGCCCAGCTGTACCAGCGTGGGACTTACAACATTGAGTCAACTCTTTACCAGCAGCTGGTTCCAGTCTGTGGACGAAGAGGAAAGTGAATACCGCAGCCAGACCCCACCCAGCACATGCAGTACCTTAAGCTTAAGCACTCCTGGATAGTAAAATCTTATTACTTTTGTTTTATTTTACAGCTCATTTTATATCATTCATTATAAAATTCTATCCTTTGCCTCTACAATGACTAAACCTAAAACAAAGAACCTGAAACTATCTTGCAAACTATGCCAAAAATGTGACCTCAGAAAACTTTCCATTGTATGCTTTAAATGTGATAATCTATACCACAATACTGGCTGCTTGAATATTCAGATGAACATATTCAAAAGACTCCAACTTACTAATAACTGGACTTGTCCTTTATGTATAGAAACTCCTCTACCTGTGAAAACATGTAATGCATGCAAACAATCAATTATCCTTCAAAACTCCCTTGAAATAGAATGTAAATCATGTTTTTCATTTTTTCATGTCAACTGTATTCTAAACTCCTCTGTTAATATTAACAACTGGAATTGTAATACATGTATTTTCCCTTGCGCGGATAGTAGACCACAAGAATTACATGGTCCAGAACCCACACTAATACCAATAAGTACTCCCTTAAACCCACACGTTCCCCTAGCCAATGGACTCAAAATAGCACATATAAACATTTGCAGCCTAAGGTCTAAACTACCAGAACTAGAATCCATAATTGACTTATACAATCTTGACATAATATGTATTACCGAAACCTGGTTAAAAGACGATATACCTGACAATGAGGTCTCCTTATCAAAATTTAAATTCCTTCGTAGAGACAGAAAAAACAAATTAGGTGGAGGGGTGCTTATCTATTTTAAAGAAGCTCTGCCTGTTGAACAGCTAGATATAATTCTACCACTAAATGAAAATGTAGAGCACATTGCAGCAACGGTGAAATTCAAGAACTGTAAACCTTTTCTAATTCTCGGGCTCTATCGTCCACCTAACCTGACTACAAGCTTTAAAGACTTTCTACTTGAATTTTCGCATGCAACAACATTACTAAAAAATCACTTTGAAGAACTAATTTACTTAGGGGATTTTAACGTTAATCTCTTGAGCATAGACACCCAAACAAAGGCATTGATAAGCTGTATGTCAAAGCATGGACTCTCCCAATGTATAAAGTACCCAACTAGAGTGACTCAAACATCATCATCCCTAATAGACCATATATATATAACACATAAAAACCTTATAATAGATACAGGAATTCTGGAAAGTGGTCTCTCGGACCACGAAATCATCTACTGTATACGTGGCACAAATAAAATCCGTTCAGCCCCTAAAACAATTACCTGTAGAAATTACCGTAATTTAGATCTGAATAGTTTGCATATTGAGTACAAAAATACTGACTGGCATAAAATGACCCAGTTAAAATCGGTAACTGATAGGGTTGATATTTTTGAGTCGCTTAGCTGCATGTTACTTGACAAACACGCCCCTGTCCTTAAAAAGAAAATCAAAGCTAATCAGGCTAAATGGATGACCGGTCAATTAAAAAAAGCAATACACCATAAATCCCACCTGAAAAGAATTGCTAAAATTAATAAAAGTCCCCAGGCCTGGCTGGATTATAAGAAATTCCGGAATTCTGTCACTAACTCCATCCGCAGGACTAAGTCCCTATTCTACTCGACAGAATTAGAAAAATCTAAGTCAGCTAAACAAACCTGGAGTATCTTTAAATCTTTCCTCAACAGCTCCCCTCAGTCTACGTTAATAACAGAACTAACTGTTGATAAAATAAGTATCACTGACCCAGCTAAAATCCACGAATCATTAGCAAATGTCTTTACTGTCACTCAAATTGACCCATCCTCAGAAATTACCAAATTCAGACGTCAAATTACCTCAGATATGAATTCTCCAACTTTCAATCTAATATCAAATGATGAGACCCAGAAGTTAGTACAAGTAGTAAAAGGGAGTTCAGTAGTTGGGTTTAATCGTACACCTGCCAAAATTATTAAATTATGCAACAAAGTACTTTCTCCGATATTATGTAATATTTTTAACTACGCCTTGAAAACTGGAGAATTCCCCAAACAATGGAAGGAGGCTATTGTTACTCCAATATTGAAACCAAACATGAACAAAAAATGCCCTTCTTCGTACAGACCAATCTCTATCCTCCCTTTCATATCTAAGATTTTTGAAAGCCTAATTGCGTCCAGACTTCTTTCCCATCTGAACGACAACAACCTGATATCGGAAAAACAATTTGGCTTTCGAAAAAATCGCTCTACCTTACTTGCTTTAATTAACCTTACTAATAAAATTTACAAAAAACTTGGAGACGGCAAATATGTTGCTGTGATCTTTTACGACCTTCGCAAAGCTTTTGATTCCGTTCCGTACCCTGCTTTACTTAACAAACTAAGATCAAGATTTAAGGTCCCGGCTTATCTCCTTAGAGTCATATCCAGTTATCTTACTAATAGATCATTTCGAATAAAATTAAATGGTAATCTCTCCGAGCCTTTTCCATTGCACGCTGGAATACCACAAGGGAGTGTTCTGGGCCCATTACTCTTCATCCTATTTTTTGATGACATCGGAGATATATTACAGGAAGACACTGAGTATGCAGATGACGTAGGTGATGTAGTTGACGGCATGACCCCAGAAGAACTACGTGCAAAATTAACAAATTCCCTACACAATTTCCTACTCTGGTGCTCTAACAACAGCATGGACTTAAATAGCACGAAAACATTCTTTATGGTCTTCTCAAAACCTTACTCTCGAAAGCATGTAAACTTCAACTCAATATCCTATAATAATATCACTATCCAGAGGGTTAATCAATTTAAATACCTTGGAATATTACTTGACCCAAAACTTGATTTCTGTCTCCATGTTAACTACATATGCCACAAAATGGCCTTTAAATGCTCAATGCTAATAAGACATAAACGCCTAATCACTAACAAAACCATAAAAACATTTTTCTCATCCCTTGTTTACTCACATTTAGAATATGCTTTACCCATCTGGGGGGGAACGAATGCTACTAATCTTGCAAAAATTGAACATGTAGTTGACAATTTTTTGAAATGCTGGTATATAAAAGGCTACAGTCTCTTGAAATTTGAAAATAAATTCCTCCTGCTAAACAAAGCAAAGAAGAAAACGATTCCGGTCTTGCAACTATACAACACACTCGGAATTCTTACAATTTCTGAAAGAATTCAATATTGTACAGCCATTATAACGAAATTCATATTACATTGCCCAAATAAACTTCCGCTAGGAATCACTTCTACCCTTGGTCATATGAACAGCTGGAAGAGTCCAAGGTTTCACCTAAACCTTCCAGTTCCTCTAAATGATCATTTTTCTTCTAAATCTTTCCAATCCAGAGCAATTCACATATGGAATTGCATAAGCAATGACATAAAATCTGTTACATCCACAGTAATCTTTAAAGCTAAGCTTATAGATGATATTACCCAACGAAGACAATTGACGAATACCTGACTAACAACCAGCCTATAAATCTGTTAGAAAATATCCATAACCAAATAATTGTATGTAAACACTCACAATTCAATCAAATACCCTTGTATACATACATATATATTTCCATTTATGTAAATAATGCACATGACGTATTTTTAACTTAAAATATAGTTATTTAGATATAGAAATTATTTAATGTCTATCTCTGTAAACGAGTACATAAGCACTCAGTGGATATGACAATAAAGCAATTACAATTACAATTAACGGTATTTTATATAAATACAATTCCAAACAAGGTGAAACCTCCCTCATCGTAATTCCCAAGCAAATGGTCCCTGACATAATTCAAAAACATCACAATTCTGTGTGCCATATGGGCCACACAAAAACTTTACGGAAGCTACAAACTAGTTTTTACTGGAGGACCATGTCAAAAGATGTCCATGCATTTATTCAATCCTGCCCCATCTGCCAGGAGCGCAAAACTCCCAGAGGACAGAAGCAACCTGGAGAATTCCAGTATATACCCATCCCCCTCCGCCCATTCGAAAGAATTCAAATGGACATCCAAGGACCCCTAACGAATCAAGCCGGTCGCCCACGATACATCATTACAGCTATATGCTACTTGACTAAAGTTTTAGTCACTGACGTCGTCCCCATTGCAGATGCTAAAACAATTGCAAATTTTATCTGCAACAAACTCGCCTGCTTATACTCCCTGCCAGAAATAATACAAACAGATCAAGGCACAGAATTTAATAACTCAGTTATCTCGGAGTTATCGAAAATATTCAGCTTTAACATAAACTACTCAACAACATTCCACCCTGAGAGCCAAGGGCTCGTGGAAAGGACCCACCAAACTCTAGGTGATGCCATAGCCATGTACACTGCTGAAGCTAAAACTGACTGGCCCTTAGCACTCCCCGCTTTGACCTTTCATTTAAATAATACCCAACACACTTCTCATGGATACACCCCGTTCTTCCTTCTCCACGGATTCAATGCTCGGACTCCTCTTCGAAATGCCTTCCCCACGTTTTCCCCTGAACACCAAAATATTCAAAATATGGACACACTATGGAAAACCACACATGATATTCTCACACGTCATCGAGAAAAATACGCTACCAGAGTTAACAAGAATAAACGAACAGTCACATATGCAATCGGTGACAACGTGCTCTTGGAGCACACTGCCATCAAACCTGGAATTAGCACAAAACTTCTCCCTCGTTGGAGAGGCCCATTCAGCATAATTGACATTCCGTCCGAAGTAAATTATACAATCAGAGGTTCCACTGGCACCACTATGAAGACAATGACCGTACATGTATCAAGACTCAAGAAATATTATGAACGACCAAACTGGTTAAAACTGCCATCTTTATTGAATACAGCACATCAAGCTCCAAACCCAGAGCCGTCCACACATTTACAAAATTTATCACAGGAAAATATTAACTATACAGACCCTTTGACCTCACTTGACACTGAAAATATTTCTAAGTGTTTAGAGAAAGAAAAATCGGGCGTGACCCCTCTAAGACCTCACGATCCCGAGGGCCCCACCCAAACCCCTCCCCCTATGGAAGGCCCCCCTCCCCCAAGAGGTAGCCTCCCCCCATTGGAATCCAACCCTTCTAAAGAGTCAACACCTGACCTACCTACAATAATTGATCAATCTACGGCACTATCAAATCATAATGAACCATTAAGTGCAAATTTACAACAATCCGAATCAATTACACTGCCTACAAAAAGAATCAGAAGAACTCAACAACAAATTTTAGAAGAGGATTCACAAAAAATAATCCCCTCGGATTTTTACACTCGTAAAGATGAAGAATTCCGAAGGTCTACACGACATAATATACAAGCCGTGGAAAATTTATTCCATTCAATGCTGGTTCGCTGTTCATAATTTTGTTCAACATTACTATACTCAAGAAAATGATAACAAGAATTCAAAAGAAAAATTCTGAAACTCAAGAAAATTTCAGCCTTGGTCATTCATTTCGGCCCCATGTATAATGCAACTCACAAAACACCATTGAACAAAGGTCACCATTCTATGGCAGGGGTTCCCGACCCTCTCAGGTGCCTTGAACTCCCACTGGATTGCTCCGACCACCAAGTGACCTTATGTTCACGATGTTAGCAAATCACATTATGCAATTACCGGCGTCCTCAAAAAATAACCTGGATCTAAGGACCGTAAGGGCATCGGCCCCCAGACCCTTCGCCCTATCCTAACAACTACTATCAATTTCACTTTTGCACTTTATCCATGAGCGATGAATTCAGAATCACAAAATTGTTGTCACCCTGTAGAAATACAAAAATACAGGATTACACTTTGATTATCACAAACTTATGCTAATTCATGAATATTTTGAGTTCTAGAAAAACTTACATTCTGCAGAATTATCCTCTGAAAACTCCAGCTTAAGAAATCTCCACATCTCCTTCTCCCTGAATTAGCAGCTATAAAACTCTTGGATCCACAACGGCGCCTTCAAATTTCATGAATCTATGTTTAATATAATTATTCCTTATTGCTTTTAATTTTTACACATAATATACTCATTTATGCCACTCTTATAATACACAACTTTATTTACTCTGTTAACACTAACTCTATTTTTCCTTAAAGGCCTTCTATTTTCCCCGATACTTATAGAATTGATCACTCCAATATTTATCGACCCCTTCCCATTCGAAACTCTAAAACACACACAAAATTTCTCTGTTATATCTTTTTCACACTCACTCCCACTCATATTTTATGCTAAACTTCTTATACACCCACCAAAATGTTTTTTTTACTCACCTTGTATAACCACTTTGTTGTATTTTCCACTCCACAAATTATGGGGACATAATTTTCCCCTTCCTAGTGCAGTTTACGGCGTTAAAATCGGTTTAAAAATGTATTTACTAGGAAATTTCTAACATATTGTAAGTATTCTGTATGATAACAACTTTAGCAAATATGGCTACCAGGATAAGCACACCTTCAAGTTCAAGACTACACAAGAAGGAAAAAACCGCTCCACATCCAGCTCATATTTTTTCAACGATGGGGTCATCGTTTCATTCAATCCAATGAATGTTAAGCCCTTATTGGCTTTAGGAATGATTATAAGCTAAAATATTCCATACTGCAACATTGATGTACATATATGTCATGCAACCTCTGTAAAATGCATTAGGTACCTTTGTTTAGTACATTTCTATTGGTCAGAATAATGTAGGAAATATTCCAGGAGGTTGGCACATAAGTGCTCACCTCCTTATATAAACCCCAGCCTCTCCAGTCTCAGAGAGACGAGAGAATCCCGAGCCTCAGACCAAGAAAGACCAAGAGACGCGTGTGAGTACAGTCGAACTGTGTAACCTTTGTATGTACGATATACAATAAAGCTATACTGCGTGAGTAAATCCCATATCTACATAACGCACTTATTTCCCACGACCGTCGTCTCATCTCTCTCTCAAAGCAAGAGTGTGTGCACTCTGCCTGCTGCACATTTCCCCATCCACTATTTTTAACTCTCCATTCCTTCCTCACTAAATCTCTCTCCTCTATTTCCTATTTATTTCCTTTTAAATCCATTTCCTCATATCTGAGCTATAATTCCCCCATAATCAAATCATACTTAACAACACTTACGGGGGACCAAAATGTACCCGGGTAGTACCTACAATTTTTCGGGTACACTAAATCGGTACCTGGGTAGTACACATACCCGTATCCGTTTACCCGAATAATACCCTACCCGTGTCGAGCACTGAGTTGACACGACATTTTCTTTATAAATTAATATATTACATGAACCACACAAAACGTACATAATGGATACAATCACACCCCACGTGGATATAATAGCACAGAGTTATCTGAGGAGAAGAAAGGTATTTCACTAATCATACATGCATATACAACATAAAAATAGGCATCTATAGACGCTACAACCATTGTAAAATTCCACAAGATAACACAAATGCATAACATGTATTAACTGTTGGAATGAATATTGATGTGGGAGCTCTTTTAGTCTATTTGAGATAGATAGGGGAAATGCATAATATATCAGATGCCATAACGTGAAAAACGTATAATTCATGCAAATTGGAATGAAAAACAAAATTAAACTCAGACATACAGTTGTGTCAGATTTATTTAAATTTATTTTAAAATTATTTTAAAGTCAAATGAGAGAAATAAATGTACAAGTGAGCTTCTAGAACGATATTTGTTAGTTTTTGAGAAGCTATGAGTAGGTCATTTTTTTCCTTACATTTCTTTAGTCACAAAGGGACTTTAGGGTCGTCCAAATTTCTCATCCGCAATATGCTTGAAAGTTAGGAACTCAAAAATCAAATCTTAATATTCCAGAAACCCGTGAAGAATATTACTAACAAGCAAGGAATAATCTATGCATAATACAAAAGATTTAATCAATTTGAATTCCTTTTCTGTGTATTCTACAGATACTGGATATAGATAAAAATCACGAATTTTCTTTACCCAAAATACATGATTAGCATACAAACTACAATGTACTTTCGGATATTAGGCAATACTTTATTGCGTCACTACGCTTAAATATAAAGTATATAAAACAATGCATTTTGTGAAAACATCGTTAAAATACCTACATATATGTATATATTTTGGGTGGCTCAAAGGTTTGTGTATTAATGGTTATTTGTATATATCCCCTTTTTCCATTTTGCTGTCAGATTCTTTAGGGGTATTCTATAAATAGGGGCATTCAAATTACAGCGGCTATATGACTGAGTGAATCCCCCAGCCTTCTTCGTCATGTTGAATGAAGTCAGATTACTGACCCTATATGCAGGCGCGTAGCCAGGAAATGGCCAAGGGGGGGGCAACATTAATTAGAACGTACATATGTAAACTGACACATTCTATGGGAAATCCAATTCACGAATGTAAAACGCATCAAATTTTGCAAACTGAATTTCAGATTTTAAAATTCTCCACGTTTTACGATTCCATCAAATTTGAATAATTTTGGACCAGATTTTTAATTGGGCTTGATCCGATTTCGGAGAATTTCGAGACCTGGGTTCGCTTTTATCGTTTCAGCTGGTGCTTAACCTACTGTTCCTGTGACACACGTCTTTGCTTCGAAAAGAAACTGCGGGTATCAGGCGTGCTTGACCTTTTCATAATGAAGAATTAAATACAATTCACTAATTTAATAATTCTGTCCAGCTTAAAAATTCCCTCGAAGCGATGCGTGTAAGTTACAGAAGCTAAAAGCTTTTAATATGAAAATATTTAAAGCCGCTGTTACCATACTTTTGTTGCCGTTGAAGGTTGAAGTCAAATCGACGAGGCAAAGGTCAAAGTGAAATCGGGATTTCGCAATGCATTCAAATCACCCATTAAGAATGAACACAATAAAAATATACTCTAGAATCACCCAAAACGTCTCTTTATTGAATGGTTTATTACCCACGGCTTCTTCCCGTCAAAAGTTGACCCATCCATACTCGCGAAAATCGTACCGAAATGCTTTTCCATTTCGATAGAAATTTATTGATCTAGAAATCCTTTGCTCTCGCAATGGACAACATTGCGATACGATTTTCGCGCGTATGGATGGGTCAATTAATGACGGGAGGAGCCGTGGGTAATAAATCATTCACACGAAACATGGAAACTTCATGGGTGATTCTAGAGTTATGCTGTTTATACACAGATATTTACATGGAATACTGCATATGTTGAGTTTCGAAGTGATTTTTTTACAAATAAAAAAAATTGTACTGCCAAATTACTAAAAAGGTTTGCATGTCTCGGTATGGACTGATTTATTTTTAACTTTTTGAGTGATTTGAGAGTATTTTATTTCGAATGGGGGGGGGGCAATTGCCCCCTTTGCCCCCCCCCCTTGGCTACGCGCCTGCCTATATGACTGCGTCAGTAAATGACTTGGAAAAACATATGCATGAGACAAATTTGACACTGCTTTAGCAGAAAATATGTAACTTTAAACGGTGAAAATGCTAGTAGTATTCCATACCCAGATCACGTTTTTAGTCATCCACTCAAAATGGATTTAGCAAGCTATGTGCAGCCTGTAGAAATGTGGTCACCCACAATGAATTATTTTAACATGGAAAACCGTCAATTAAAACCTGGCGGTAATAATAATCAGAGTTTGCGTAAGCTATGGAGGTTTAGTTTGGCCTAATTTGGCGTTACATGCAAGCATTTTATTCTTCAGCATGGGTATTAATTAAAATTTTTAAATAATTCCTTTTTCTAGAGCAACTGAACGATTCATTTAAGGTTTTTAGGTTTAAAAACTACATATATATAGTTTTAATTATTATTGGTAATTCAGTGCAGCAATAATTTGTGACAGTTACTTACATATATGAGGTGAACGCAAGTAGTGGATTTTGTATGATGCTTTGAAGTGTTTGCGGTGGTTATCAGTTGTACGCCTCGGACCAAGGAAGAACGATTATTTAAATTCATTAAAATGGAAAAGGCACAGGATATAGACAAAATCCCTCATGTTTGTAAATATTTTGAGCTAAAGCGCGGAATACCTTTTCAAGTTGGTTATATTTGTATCACAAATATGATACGAAGAAACAAATTTTATTAAAAGGTCGTCTTATTTTAAGTGAATAAATATGCTTACAATTAATGTATTTAAAATACTAATTACTTTATTGCCCCTTGCAGACCAATGACCGTTATTTTAAGTATACAGTTGGGCATCATCCATAATGTAAATATTTATAAAATCTATTTTGGACTAGTGTAGAAGCAGTTTTGACAGCGAAAAAGTCAAGAAAAATATAATTTGATTCCTGAAAAGTATGGAGGGTAGTTGTGTAGCCTACCCCTAAATGACATTTTTTGTGGGGACAATGTCCCCCCTATTCAGTATCACAAGCAAAACCCACATAATCTTACTTATTAGCAGATGAAACATAGACAACTCTGTGATGAGCCAATGCAATGATGGGAAGTGGAAAAAAATTTAGCTACTATCTTTGTGGTGTTCAACAACGGCCAAATCACGGGAAGTAATACATTTACATGATAATTTGATGCAGGGTTACGACGACGGTTCGACGAGGTATTGTAAATAAATTTGTAATTTATTCTAGTTCTCAGAAATTTCGGAAATAATAAAGTTTGCGATGTTGGATTTTCCCACATCCTTGTTTCTTCAAAAATACATATACAAACGTCAATAGAAAATATCTCAGAGTTTGAGATAATTGGGAAGGATCTTGCTATATACAACTACCCTGAAAGTTATATATTTGTCACGGTAATAAAGCAGGAAACTACTACTAATATTATAACAGCAAAATTATCTATAAATGAATTCTCGTAGTGGCACAGTTCATTTGAAAAGGCTTTGCTTAAAGTACAGGAAGGAATAATCTTGACAACTACATAGGACCAGGGTTGGCCAATTGAAAATGCCATGGCATTTTGGGCATTTTCAATTCATGGCATTTTCGGCATTTTTGGCATAATCCGCGTAGCGCAGGCATTTTGGGCATATTCAATCATTTCTTGGGATACATCTGCCTGAACGCTATCTATTATTTTTTAGCAAGGTAAATTCCGATACATGTTTTGTTTGAATAAATGCAAATATCTTTATAATTGCATACCTGAAATTTCATTAATTGTAGCGTGTCTTGATTCACGATACTAAATTTTTTATTATCGTTATTTTAAATCTCACTCCATTTTTTAATTTTAACTTGAGATTTAATCACGATACATTGAATCAATGACAGTATTCAGCTTCATTGGTCAGACATAGGTAAAAATCAAATGCTGTGTAATTACTTTCATAACAAGCGGTTGGATTATACTATAAACTGGCGTGCTCGCACGGAAGTTTAAAAGCCCCAGTGGAGGTAAAACGGGAATTATCCAAATGTAGTACCAAAACGTGTATTGCTCTCGACAACGATGTAACCAAAGAAATCGCTTTAAGTTCACAAGAATCAGCGTTGGTCAAATCATTGTCAACAAAGCCAGTACCGAGTTCATCAAAAAAAAAAATTAGACATGATTATCATGTGTATAAAATATCCCTGCAATCCCCGAATTGGAAAAAAAATATTTTAGATGACGACGAAAATTATAGTTTTATTTTCACGAGTCCGAAGGTGAGTTGATGTTGAGGATATTGTTGAATTAGATTAATAATCCCGACAGGGGAAGAAACGATGTAGGAATACTAACAGTTTACAAATTGCTATGCTTTAGATTAACTCATTCTGTAAAATGTATATTTTAAAAAGAAGTTTGACCTTCAAAAAAATCTTTAAACAAGAGCGGTAAATAATGATTATTTACAAAATAATCGAAAATGCCCAAAATGCGTTTTGAAAGTTGGGCATTTTCAACCGGGCAGGCATAAAACCGAGGGCATTTTCATTTGGCCAACCCTGCATAGGACTCCTGTGACGTCCTGTGTGAACAATGGACGAGGTCAATTAAACTAATTTTCCAGGAACTGAAAAGTAATTATTTTAAAGTGCGAAATCAAATATACGTTACGCTACTCCCTTATATGTTGCTAGGGGAGTAATCGTTTTGTGAACCTACACAATTATTGCTATTTTTATTTGTAAAAGATGATGAATATTGGGGAGGGAGTGTGAAGGGCCAGTGGCCAGTCACGATGTAATGACGATACCGAGAGTAGGTTTCAAAAATGTCAAAAAAAGAAATGTAATTATGTCGAGCACCTCATTCTTTAGGGTTCAATTTTTTTGTGGATTTCTCGGATAAGTTTAAGTTTATAGTCAAGAAATATCATATTTTTGTCAGGCTGTAATGAGGTGAACACTATTATTGACTTTCAAATAGTCATGTCAGAGTAATAAAAAAATTCGTGCACAGCACTGATTAGAGCAAACTTCATTTGCATGTGCAGGAAAGTGAAACTTGTATTAAAAGATTTATAGTAAGGTAGGGAAATAGATTTGGATTGCAATCTGTAAAGGTCGCTTGTCCGTACGTCAATCCGTTGGAAAGATATAGCAAATGAAATATTTTTTTTGATAATTATATACAGAAAATTATTTTCTGAGGTGAAACGGTTGACCCCAGGTCGCCGAAGTTATCAGAAGACACAACTAGATTTTATGGCCGATATTTTGGTGAAGGTCACATGTCCGTATGTCAATTCGTTGTAAAGATATGGCTACCCCAAGATTTTGTAGACGGACGGACGGACGGACGGACGGAAATGACTCGTCTATAAGAAAATTTCATTTTCTAAAAAGTCCCTTCTATACCCTTGATAGGTATACCCGATTATTTCGTACATTTTAAGATGTTAGTCATTGAAATCAGTGGGCTTCATAAATTTATTTTGTGGGAGGCTAAAATCTTAAAACCTTGTTAGCTAAAATATAAAACATCCTTCATCCTCACAAAGCATATCGCCGCTGAAGAGGCAAAATGGTCTAGGTACGTGCGCCTGCTTTTGCACAACACTTACACCAATTTGCCTCTTCAGCGACGATTTAAAATACTGACAATGCAAAATAAAAAATACAAAACAAATTCATCCCTTCTAAATTAAATACAAGCTTCTAGAAACATTGTGTCTGCACAGTGATATCTAAAATGCGAACTACAAAATGCATTTCAAAGATTTGGTATCATGCGTCCATGCCCATAGTTCGTTGACGTCTTTTTGCAATGAATGTTGCTGCCAGTTTTATCTCACCTCCTATTGTATTTAGAAAGTACGATTATTGATTAAACTGGAAAAGGCTTGATATGAACTGCTAGACGTATGTAGATATGTGCTTATGAATATTACGTATGAACGTGAGTTGCTTTGTGAAGTTAATTATATTTGTATCACAAATGTGTAGCAATGAATAAATATTGGTCAAAAAGCAATCGTTTGTGAAAGTGAATGAACACAACAATAAGTAATTATTTTGAGTATACTGCCTTTCGTAGACCAATGACCGTTATTTTTGACGCAAAAAAACTATACCTATAGGTCTAAAATGTTGTACCTGCACAGATATTCACTTACATAGAAATTATAAAGCACTAAAAAACAGCGCTGACGGAAATAAATTGATTTTGAAATTTAAACACATTTAATTAAAATTTTGCAGTAATCATATTTTCGATGTCTAGCAATTAAAAAAGTATTTTATTGTTTGGATTTAAGGGTATTTGGCTACAATATTGCATTTTATACATAACATATTTCTAACGGCTCACTATATTTTGTAGTATTTGCTAACAATGTTTACATTTGAGTAGCTCAGTCAAGCATATTCGTGGTTTTTAGAAAGTGAAACTTTCTTATGCACGAGTGTATTCCGTCTGTCACTCCACAAAATCTTGGGGTAGCCATATCTTTACAACGAATTGACATACGGACATGTGACCTATACCAAAATATCGGCCATAAAATCTAGTTGTGCCTTCTGATAACTTCGGCGACATGGTATTAACCGTTTGACCTCAGAAAATTATGTTCTGGATAACAAATCTTGCATTTGCTATATCTTTCCAATGGATTGACGTACGAACATGCAACCTTTAACGAAAAAATCCAAATCTATTTCCCTACCTTACTATAAATCTTTTAATACAAGTTTCACTTTCCTGCACATGCAAACAAAGTTTGCCCAAATCAGTGCAGTGCACGGATTTTTAACTTTATATCCATTGTCCAATGTACATGGAATTTTAGTTAGAATTGGAATATGAATTGACAATATTTTCTATATTATCCAAGGACTATGCCTTGCGTAAATAGTGATTTGCTTCGTCGGTTTATGGCATGGAACATTGGCAGTTGATTTTTGAGGTACGTAACTTTCAAGTATTTACTGGATGAGAAATTTATTTGGATTACACATATATTTGAGTATATTTTCTTCATTGCAACTTGCATAAATTATACTTTATTCAAGTTTAGAATATAATATATTCAGGTCATCATTTTTTCCTGATCGTTTAAGCAAACGACTAAATTGTTATATCAGTATGTATAAACTCCACTCCAACATCCCCGCTTACATATGTATTTGTTTATGCTTTAATTGTATTTATACAAAAATTATTATTATTACCGTCCAAATGCAAACCTTCCTTTAAAACGCATTAGCTTCATTCGAATTTGTAGAAAACAATTGAAACTCCGCATAGCAAAAGAGCTAGGAAAGAAAATAGAAAACGCGAGATAAAGGTGAGAATTTATTACTTACAAAATTACACATATAAACATGAAGATGCGTGTGACAGCCAAAGGCCAGTTGATGGTGCGATAAAACATCGAATACGTTTAAAACTTTTTAAGTTAGCATTTTAGACATACGAGTCTTAAGTAAAAAAAAGAATTTCTAACCGGACAAAAATATCAATTTTCACACTCACACATCCTGTGCAACATTTCCATTGCAGTTTATTGTTTCAAAACCTACTTTCAGTATGTTCAATACTACAATAATACCCGTCCTCATCGCCTGAATCTGAGCTAGCTTCCTCTTCATTAATCGGTTTTAGTACTTGATTGACCGCCAGGCTATTTGTTATGTCAGTCCAACGTGAATCAATCAATTTTGGTACCTGGCAACCTATGTACACACCTAATTGAATCGCATACTCCAGCAATTGTCTCCAATAGGTATTATAAGACAAAACAACTGGATTTCCAATAACAATCATCAGTGATTTTGCACGCGTGATTGCCACATTGAACCTCTTTTTAGAATAGAGAAAATCCAGCCGGGAGACCTTTCTTTCGATGATATCTTGTGAATATGAACGAACTGTCGAAATTATCATAACTTTTCTCTCCCCTCCCTGGAATTCTTGAACAGAGGCTATTCTTGGAAGAGAATCCTCTGAAAGGGTCATTTTCAGTGCAGCTCGAATTTTTTCAATCTAAGATCAATAAAACGCAATAATAATGAATTAAACTCCTGTAAAACGTTCGTTTTCCATTTATTGCCAACAAACCGAAATCGTACTTGCTTCCTGTATGGAGTAATAATGCCTATATCTGCAACTGCGACACCGTTTTTTCTAAGGAGCTTCACATACTCAATGACTTGGTAAGCCTCCGCTGCATTGAACCAACTTGGGGACAAGTCTACGTCGTGACTACAATTCCCATCAACCCCATGAAATACTAAAGGTATACCCTTTTTTGGTAGGAATGGTAAACGCAGCAAATCGTTAGTATCCTCTTGTCTTGCACAAGAAACTAATTCATCTGAGTAAAATAACTGTGATGGAAGCTTTAACAATAACGGATGTGCCCGATAACTCTTGACCAGTTTAGTCATCACGATGGAGTTGTATTTTGTTCGAGGGTACATTGTCTCATCTCTTGCATATACCTTTGTATTCATCAAGCGCTCCAGAAAAGAGCGTTCCAGTACTTTATTAAATGCAATATCACACATTAGGACTGGGCCGAGTTGTTCCGGATCACCAACAAGAATTACCTGCCAAAATATGTAGACGTTAATTACTAAAACGGATACTTGCAGTACGAGATTTATCCGTAATGATAACTGACCTGACTTTGCTTGTCAATGGCCGCCAGGACACACGGTATCATAGTTTCCGGCTCGGTGCAGTATCCAGCCTCGTCTATGAAAACATGGCTAAAATGTCCCGTATTAAGACTAAGTTGGAAAAATTGACCAGCGGTAGCAACAGTACAAATTATTAATCTTTTGATCGCTATGTCATTTAGATTCTCGCCATCTTCACAGTATTCTACAATAGTATTGGCAACTGCTATTCCATATCGATGGAAACCATTTAAGCGGACAAAATCCCCTGGTTTGAACCTATTTGTAGCTACTAGGTGCTCCGCTATCAAATCCGTCGCCGCATTTGATGGTACAGTGACCAAGATTCTGAAAGCATCTTACTCCATTAAAATATATGCTAGACATGATTACATTTGTAATAGGTATTCAGTAAAATATGTACAGGTCCAACCTTGAGGTTGGCTCCATAAAGTAAACCTGCAGAATGGCTTCCACCACAGTAACGGTTTTACCAGTTCCTGGAGGACCGAAGATAATATATGGTAGTGGGCGACCTTGCCCCTTTAAAATTCTTTTTACTGCATCCCTTTGCTCATCGTTTAATTTATGATTGTACCACTTTAACTTCACCTTATCTAAAGATGTAGGCTCTGTAATATTTCCCTGGAACGGTTTCAAGTTTCTTTGCCTACCCGTGTCATTGATCAGCTTGACCTTGATACTTGAACCTGAGCCATTTGACTTTCCTTGCATGACTTGTTTTTGAATAGCTGGATGCTACATAAGACATAGCATCAGCTAATATGTAATTGCGCATACGATACATTTTATATTTTAATATTGTAGCATATAATTTCAAATAGATTATTAATACGCCCATTATATTTGTTTTAGTATTGGGTAGTACCAAATTATCGCTTTCGTCTTCAATATAATCTATTCTGGGCTCTTCCAAGATAAGGTTTGTGGGAAATAGCCAGTCAGGTCCTAAATACTTGAAGGCTTGTTCAACCGCAAAATGCATCCTTTTGTAGGGTACTCTTCCCAAGGTAAACTGTATTACACGGGGACTGCCGTCATACGTGAAGTTGAATTTTTCAGGTAACTGTACTACAATGCTTGGAACATCTGCATCTTCGAGGATAATCTTCTTTATCGGGCCTTCAAACATTTCTACATTACAAATTCCAATGTACTTCATTGTAATATTATAAACAATTTCCAAAGTTGTTACTTAGTTTGTAATTATATTAATGCAACCTGTAGAGTTTAATGATTCGTAAACTCTGACAAGATCTCCAGTCCATACCGGAGGATGAAATTCTTTTAGACCTGGGACTTTAATACAGTAGTAGTTTTCCCAATCAGAACGCTGGAGAACGGTACCTTTTAAATCATACTCCCTCCGCATTATTTCATTATGAACTTCTTCAAACCATAAACTTACTTTAAACTGGTTCTGCAAAATAAAAATAAAAAAAATTGTATGATGACGGTTTTCAAACTTAAGATCAAATTAGGTAGTCTAAGTACAAGAGAAATAAATAATAATGATAAGACAAATAGCAGCAACTGAACACGAAACCTACCACATAATTCCCTGAGTACAGCTCCTGCACTACAGAGGGATACAACTCCAGAAGTAAACTTTGATTTTTTGCTCGAAAGCACTCCAGTACACCTGTAGGCACTTTACTTGCACCGATTTTGTGAGGCACGAAAAATGGGGCGCGAACGTGACTAGGAGCAGACACGACTAGCATATTTTTCTCAATGATTAGATTATCAATTAACTCTTTTGTCACCTTCCGCCTTATTTTATTCAGTATCACAGGTTTGCAATGAAGTATCTCATCCTGATTCGGAGCAAGGGAGAATACATATAGCCATCTGCCTATTTTGAACGAACCGAAATCAAACAAAAGAAGTTCTTTAGTGCGACCCAGATGTATGGGGGTGCATTTTATCTGAAAACCAAATAATCATTTCAAAGGGAAAGGTTTCCAGAATAAAAATTTAATATATTGTAAAACATTTAATACGCTAAACATACGCCGCGATGAACTCACGGTAAATGCCCACGACCTGTGTGGCTGAAGTTCTATGAACAAATCTTCGGGATTTAAAAATCCTTTTTGAAATACGAAATCAAATTTGGCAACATCTTGAATTCGGCCCATGAAAATTCGTCTCAATATAAACCTGCTTTCTCCATTGTTTTCAATGGTAACTACTTCCAAAGAAGTGCTTCCGAGTATCTTAGTTTTGAAAGAGATCGTGCCTTTAGGTAGGATTCGGATTTTATTCTTGTCTTGAATTAACTCCATGAAAACATTTTCCCGGATAATGGCAGGTGTTTGCTCAGGACTTCTCACATGTTCTGTAAAACTATATTTGGTTATGTACACAATTCTTAGTTCCCAAAGTAAAAATGCCGCCGTTAATTAGAATTATTACATACATACAAACAATAGTAGTTATATTCATTTTCGTTTGTGCCCCTTAAAGAACCACAAAGACCAGGCAACTTTGAACAGGTACGAACTAATCAAGTATTAAACTTAATATATAATTAATTTTAGATACATTTTAATAATATTAGGTTACTCAGTGCTGCTGCCCTTAAAACCGCCATCAATTACAATAGATACAGCTCTCTTCTTGAACACATATGTTTGACCAGAATTTCGACCCGCCATCGAACTTAATTGCACCTGGTCCGATGCAACGGCTGTGACACGAGCTGTGTCCCCTACGCATGGTTTAGCTCCATCCTCGATGAGATCATTGGTGAAGTAAATCGAACCGTCGACGCATAAGTGCCCTCGGGTCATGTTGATCGTACCAGTTTTGAAGATAATTTCGGTGAAGTCCACGCTGATTAATTCAGCTGTGGCAATATCATCCCCTTCCCCTCCTTTGAACCTAAGATGGAGCCAATCTCCTAAACAAAATCGAGACAAATCAAATGTACACTCATAAAAGCTTCAATTTTGAACACACATTAAAATATATCCGCTAGACAGGCTTACCTAAAACCACAGGGTATTCTTTGGGCAGGAGCTCCTTCCGAATTTCAACCCGGATTTTATGACACGATCGCCCAACTCCAGATTCACAATCAGGATCCAGCCCAACAATGATTTTATCCTGCAGGATGTCCAGTACGCGGTAGTCAGCCCAAATTGTCCTCTGCAGTCTTGTCTTCCTTCCATCATCTCCTGCCCACTCTCTTGAACCCCCTTTGATTTTGATATCCGTCGCTGTCCAAATAGCACAACCTCTATTTCGTTCAGCATTGAACGTCACTACGGTTCCTTTGGCCAAGTCCGTCAAAAACTGCTCAGCACCAAAGCGGTAACAGTTGCTGATCACCCCAACTGAGTCAATCCTATCCAATTTCGTTACCACACCTTCCAGCTTCGTCTTCCTTTCTACTAATCGGGAGTCCTCATCTTTGTCATCCGTGATCTACGTCCACATATAAATCAAAATAAGGCTCAAATCGAATTACTCGTTCGGTTTTTTTTACCATGCACGGTGAGAAGAACTGAGAACCTAAACCTTTTTTGCCAACTAACCAACAAAAATCAACATGAAATTTCCCTCCAAACACTTACCTCAACTCACTATTTACAATAACTTATCAAATACACATTTATCCATTCTAAACACATTTAACCACATTTCAAAAATAATATCCCCCTTGTTTACCATTACATCCTTGTCAGCATTGTCAGTCTCATCTTGCCAAGAACCACTCGTTGAATTTCTCGATGGAAGAACATCAACTGACTCCCTCCCAAATAATCTTTTATACGCCCACATTGGATCCAAAGACAATTGTCTTGAAATTTCAATAATTTCTGAAATTAAAAACGAAAAAAATGGTTAATGGGCGCCCGGTGTAAGCAAAGTTGGGCTGAGTTTTTTTATGGGTTACTGAGAAAGTATACGTTCTTTTTAAACTTTGAAGTTTTTTAGTTTTAGAGTTTTATAAATTATATAACAGTGATTAAAATTATTATTTTAATTATCTTGTCCCGTCAGAATTTAAAAAAATTGAATCACCTTTGAATACAGTCGCGGACTTAACAAACGACAGCTCCTTCCCCAACCTTCACGCTCCACGGACACACTCACACTACTACAACGAGCCAATAAGGCAGGTACAGACCTGCCGCCTGTCAGTGTCGTTTCAACGTATGCAATTTAACGGTGGAGCTCGTGAGGCACGCATTTATTTCCCTCAATTAGCATTTCCTAATGCGTGAACATATTCCGTGGGGTTTAATTATCCCAATTGCATGAGCTCACAATTATGTAAGCTAGCAATCCGTAACAATGTCCCATTTTAATCAGCGATGGAGTCAAAATTTAAAATATTCTATTTACATACATAAAAATTTCTTGAACAAGATGGTAGAATAAGGCCTGCGTATGTGCGAACGTTTCTATTGTGGAAAAAACTCAAAAGTGAAAGAGTTGTAGGGATCTGTCTGAAACATCTGTCATATAGCGTTAAAAATTATATGCTATTTTGGTCGGAGCATACAAATTCTTTAGCAGTAGAGGATTGATCTAAGGATTAAATTCCGAATTTTTAAAGCAAAATCTACTGGTTGGTTCAACAGTACCTCTGTAGATGCTACAATTATTATTGTGTGGGAATTCGAGTGTAACTATTTTGGAGGCTATTTATTTAGGGGTACGGGGAGCGTTAAAGTTGTTTGATATTGCGGACTTGCTAGATGTTCGTGGTCTTAATAGGGAGAAAGATTGGAATAAATGTATAACAAAATTTACTTGTGCAGAAAATTAATCTAGTACAGATTGACCAGGTTTATATAATAATTGTAATATTGTAAATAAGTAGATTTAACAATATTTGTTTTGAAAAAGGTTTGAAACAAACTTTTGTTTAGGTGTTTTAAAATTTATTTCACTAACCTAGGTCAAACTTTGGGGTCACATAGGTGACAAACAACAAGTAAGAAACCAGTATTTGTTAGAGAAATTGTGAAAGTAAAAACAGCTTGGGAGAAATTAAATCTGTCAGAATGGAAATGGAAAGTGAGGGCGGAAAGAAGTTCTGTTCTTGTCATTTTTACGTAAGATCTGGCGGTTTTGTATTTCCGATATAAAAATAATTATTCGAACATACATGGCCTCCAGTAAATCTACATTTGATATTGTCGGACCAAATCATACATTGAGACCACATAAACCTAATGTAAGTTTTACAGAAATTAATATAGGTACATTCTTCTGATAGAAGTTGTTTGGAATAAATTAAAACATTGCGTACAATATTGGCTCTGGAGCTTGGCAGCCCGGAACCTATTTTTGATACCCGGTTGAACGTGAACAAAATTTGGTCTGGCAATCGCCAATTTTCCAATGTGTCAAAAAGATTTTCGGGGTTGCTTCACATTTGTTATTATTTCATTTTTGACGCACGACAATAATAAGTCATACATATATTCTGATCACAATATCCCAAAATTTGAGACCGGATTTAAAAAATATTTTATTAACACCAAAAATATATTTTCCTTTCCAATTCCAATTTCACACCTCTGCATCTACCCCTCTCAAATTTTTCAAGCCATGTGCACAATTCCCAACGTAGAGCCCATTCAGACAACCTCGCTTCTCTCCAAATGAAGGAATCTAATGAAATTTCCTACAATCGAATTTCAAATAAACAAAAGGTTGTATTGAAACAAAAGGTCAAACTTGAATAAAATTATAAAACCGTCAAACTTTCAGTTTTTGCAGAAAAATCTTTTCTTTGATCCACATCCATGATCGCTGTATTCAGTATATTCTACAAAATAGGAGAATCGAATACTTTTCACGAATATCAAGTCCGCAGCCCATATTACATGCTTCACTTTTTCTATATGCAAAATAAATCAGTACAAGTTAATAAACTATTTTAACCGCGTAACCCTGCTTAGTATCACGCGTTTAATCTCATGCATCAGTTGATTCGACGATTAGCAGGTGCTTGCATGATTACAACGAACGCTAACAAGTCCGGATTGTGTGCACTAAATTTAATAAATAGTGGACAATTTATGTAAAATAAACACGTACCAAGTTATTTTATGTGACTATCTGTACAAGTAGTTGGTTGCGGTTTTACATTGTACAATAATTTTATTTACTCTAATCAACACGTGAGTAGATGGTCCCAGCGTACTACATATGCACGCTGATCTTCAAGATATCATGTACTTAAGTTAGAACATGCTTTGTGTACAGTTTCGTAAATTGAAATTTAATAAGTATTTTATTTCTGTCACAATAAGTAAAGTCTATAACTACATGCTATTAAAACTCAAACAACCACGATTTTAAATAAATATCTAAATTAGTCTTTACACAAGAGCTAATATTGAAAAAGTATACAGATATTTCAGGCGTTAAACACCGACCAGTGCCTGAATTTATCCAAAATGGCAGACACATGAGCAAGGGTCACACCAGTAGTATGGGTAACCCAGCTGGCCACAAAGTCGGCTGCATTGTGTGGGACTGTAACCACCGCAGTAGGAGCAAGTTGGTTCCAAACTGAAGGATGCGGTCACCTTTTCATTTGTAACGAAGGCCACATCTTTGTCAACTGGTTTCAGAACATTTGCAGTACCAACATCTGCAGCTTTGTCGACCAGACCTCGAGCAGATGCATGCTACTCAAATCAAAGTAAATTTTATTTAAAATGATGCAAATCAAAAAATGTTTGTAGGTTCTCAGTTTTGTATAAAATTTACCTGTTCCAAGCAGACAACAGCAGCGATCGCAATAAGTAGGACAGTTTTAAGGGCAGACATTTTTGTATGCTTAGTTGTTTGCTTTGGTTTAGTTTGAATTCAGCTGGATCTTGGTTGTTTCTTGATTTGTGACTTTTGAATGAACTATAATTCGGCTGGCTTGACAGGGTTTTTATACGATTTTTTGCATAGGATAAAAAACGGGAGCTTGATAGGCTGAGTTTTACTTTCCCGGCCACAAAAATACCTACCACCAACCTACCACCAACCTACCACCAACCTACCACCAACCTACCACCAACCTACCACCAACCTACCACCAACCTACCACCAAGCCTAGATCCGTTGGTGGTAGGTTATGGGGGTAGGTTATGGGGGTAAGAAATTGGTAGGGTATGGCGGCAGGGTATGGTGGTAGGATCAGTAGACAGGGTATGTTGGTAGGGTATCCTGGTAGGGTAAGTTGGAAGGGTAAGTTGGAAGGGTAAGTTGGTAGGGTATGTTGATAGGGTATGTTGGTAGGGTATGTTGGTAGGGTATGTTGATAGGGTATGTTGATAGGGTATGTTGGTAGGGTAAGTTGGTAGGATATGGTGGTAGGTTTTGGTGGTAGGTTGTGGTGGTAGGTTGGTGGTAGGTTGTGGTGGTAGTTTGGTGGTAGGTTGTGGTGGTAGTTTGGTGGTAGGTTGGTGGTAGGTTGTGGTGGTAGTTTGGTGGTAGGTTGTGGTGGTAGGTTGGTGGTAGGTTGGTGGTAGGTTGTGGTGGTAGTTTGGTGGTAGGTTGTGGTGGTAGGTTGGTGGTAGGTTGGTGGTAGGTTGTGGTGGTAGTTTGGTGGTAGGTTGTGGTGGTAGGTTGGTGGTAGGTTGTGGTGGTAGTTTGGTGGTAGGTTGTGGTGGTAGTTTGGTGGTAGGTTGGTGGTAGGTTGTGGTGGTAGTTTGGTGGTAGGTTGTGGTGGTAGGTTGGTGGTAGGTTGGTGGTAGGTTGTGGTGGTAGTTTGGTGGTAGGTTGTGGTGGTAGGTTGGTGGTAGGTTGGTGGTAGGTTGGTGGTAGGTTAGTGGTATGTGGTAGTTTGGTGGTAGGTTGGTGGAAAAAACATATGTATTACAGTGTTTCTTTATGAGGTGGTAGGTTGGTGGTAGGCAGTTTTGTGGCCGGGAAAGTAAAACTCAGCCGCTTGATATGTCGGATAAAATAATCAGTACTGACCAATTGTTTGGTTCGGAGAAAGTTTTGGTTGTTGTTGTCCAACTCTAAAGATTATCTTGTTTCAAGAGAATTGTTTTCCAGAAGATATTCTCTGGCAAATTAACTCTTTGCGGAAACGATAATAATTATTATTATGGTCTTTTATGCCCACCCACAATTGGTACGCTGGATGTAAAAGCAAATATTGTCAGAGGAAACCAATTAATGTACATTACTATAACTCTTATTATTACGAATGAATTTCTAAGAATGGCAGAAGCCGATTACGCAAAATAGCTTTAGTGAGATATACAGCAGGTAACCATTGTTTTGTTTACACTGATAAGGTTATAGATAGCTAATGGCATATGCAAATATGGTATAGTTGTTGCAACTGAGCCTAGTGAACGATTTGATGGTCAAGTTCATCAGAGCTGCATATGATTTTTAAGGTCATCTTGAAAAGCTTAATTACAATAATTAGAAAAACGATCTTTACATATTGCCTCGTCATATTTATCTTATCATTCTTTTTATTGCGTTTGTATTTTTTATAAACAAACATGCAAGTCTAACTACAAAATCTCATGTAGTAGAAGTGTGTGAATGCACCGGCTTCCTGGTTTTTTCCATATTAATACTTGTAAACAGAATTAAACTTAATTAATATACGGATCAGAAAATAATTTATTATTTTAATATTAAATCGAATTGATACAACCATGTATCTGGACGGATCTTTTTATTAACAAATAATAACGGTGGATATTGGAAATCTTTCAAATACCAGCTAGCCGATCTAATTTTGCTCAAATTTTCGGGGAAATTGATATTAAGGAGAACAGATACGCTATAAAAGTCACAAATATTTGTAATTAAATAAGCATGCAAATATTGGTTTAAACGGAACATCCACTTAAAAACTAAACAAATGGTAACAATCCTATGTTAATCAAACTATCTGGATTGAACCGAATACATCTTGCTGGGAACCTGCCAATGAACTTAACATAGAACGTATTGAATACAAGAAGCAAATCAATTGGTTAGCAATGATCGGTTGTCAACAAAGCAGAATGAAATGCCTAATATTTAGGGCCGAAAGTAAAGCATTGTCAAAATTACACGCTTATTTACTTTATTTTCAGCCAGGCAAAGGAGCAGCAGACCCTTGAATTTCATTTGTCTTTTAAACGTTCCATTGGTTAAGCTGACTTATTAGAATAATTGTTACCAGGTTAGTTAAATACTCACAAAATGGGGAGGTTTACACAATACTGACATGTACAATATTTGAACAAACTATATCTATATGTGCTCATAATAAATTATTCAGCTGTGTGTTACTATGTGCTATATTTTACATTTCCTCTGTAATTAAGAATGTCTAACTACCCATGTATGTGATTATATTTGTTTTATGGGATTTATTAAAAAAATATATAATAAAAAATAACGTCCTCAATTTTCAAAATTGGACATTCAATTTGACAAAACTTTGTATATATCCGAATCCAACTTTTTAATCCCTCGCCACTCAAGATAATTTAATCGATGCACCCAGGATGAATTTAATAATTTTAAGGGTAATTATTTCAAACATTTACACACTATTTACCCGTTCATTGGGCCTGGTTGACACTAAAGTTTTAAATATTTCTCAAATCAAAAATATGTATTGTTCATATTGTGTCTGCAAGCCAAATAATTTGCATAAGCTACAATAATTATTTTTTCAGGTCCCCAAAGGGTCATCACATTAAGGAAGGGTAATTTGTTTCGACATTTTAATATGGTTCGTAGCTTTGGCCGACAAAAGTTTCTATGTCGCCGCTGAACAGAGGTGTTGAAAATACAAGAAAATTATTAAAATACAAATACATTTCCAGACACCTTAAAAGACAAAATATAGAATACGAATGTCAGGAGTAACTTAGGATACAGAATAAAACAAATATCCGGAGTAATTTTGACAAGACACAAAATTAAAATATTTTAATTCCAGCAACAACCGAAAATACGAAATGGGCATACCGTATTTGAAATACGAAATACATACTGAAAGTACCCTCAAATTTATCTCAAAGTATACTTATATATGAGATGTATGTATGTATCTGTATGTCAAGTTTATTCTCTCAAAATATCTTTTAGAATTTGGCCAAATAATTCCATATTCAAAAATTATTCCGCAAACGTAAAGTAACAGGGTCGTGATTATATACTTTACAGCTTTGAAGTGTAGATCAAAATAAATTAAAATATTACCCTAGATAGAGAATATTTTTCCTTAAACGGAATATCCTTATAAATCCTGCGTAATTTATTTACGGATTTTATATTCGGTTCACTAATTTAGCCAACTTTACAGTCCTTACATACGTTGAATTATATGTATTTATCCAATAAAAAAGTACTTCAAACCAGATAAAAAAAGTTAAAGAATTGGTTTCAAATTAGTGCTTTTACCGTTAAAATATTTATTTAGACATGTGCTACAGACCACTTTCATAGTTGCCAGAGATAAGCATTTTAAAATTATATTTTGCATTTGAATCATGGAGTGTGTGAACGATACAACATAAATACAAAATATCATCACGTTCATAGATCTCCAAAATGTGGAATAAAAATGCGATAGAAATTTTGGTGCTGACAAAATGCAAAATACCAAATAACTTTCAGTATTTACGGCGAGAAAAACATCAAATACAGAATACGTAATATACTACAGAATACGTAAAATATTTCAAGATATTCCACACTTCTGCCTCAGAGTACAGATAAGTAACTACAATTTTGACCCTTCCTCCTTACTCTTCTCGGGACTTTCTGCAGTGCCTGGTTAGAAAGGATCTGAAATTATTCTTGGATTAGTTAAAGTCGAAAGCCCACTCTGCAACCTCACAGATTGCAATGCCACCATGTGATACATATAATTAAATACTTGAACGCTTGCACCCAGCAATCGTATAACAGAATATTTGCCTTAAAAACTACGTATGTTTTATGGATGTACCGGGTGTTCCATACCATTTGGCTCCCCCCGCAAATTATATTATTAGGGACACGAACACAAATGTGATTCCCACCATTTTGAAGAAAATTCTTTTCAAGATTTAAAAAAAAATTCATTAACCTGAAAAATTGATAATTCTCAAGAACGTGACGCAAAGTCGAAATTTTTCGGGGATTCTTAGCGTTATAATTTTGTTGTTCAGAGGTAAATATGATTTCTGAAATTTATGTTTGCAATCCTGTGAATGAAATCTGACTGACTTTCGGGAAGATATCCAACAGGTCCCTACTTTGAAAATTATGAGGATGGTCCGTAAGAGCAGAGATCAAGTTTTGGGGAAACTCGCCATCTGATGGAAAATGTTGAAAAGGAGGCATCGGACGATGCGACATTTTCAAGTCCCCATCACATTATGTGTATTACTATATTATTGTTATTTGTATTTTAACGTTTTGTTACAATGTATACACAACAAACATGCGCCATGCAACAAACTATTTTGTGACTATCTGTATGAGTATTTAGGTGCAGCTTTAAATTGTACGATAATTTTATTCACTTTAACATCACGTGAGTAGATGGTCCAAGCTTACTATGTATACGCTGATCTTCAAGATATTATGTACTTAAGTTAGAACATAATTGTGCATAGTTCCGAAAATTCAAATTTAATAAGTATTTTATTTCTGTATTTAGGTTTGCACAAAAAATAAAGTATATAACTACATGCTAGTATTAAAATTCAAACAACCACGATTTTAAATAAATATCTCAGTTATATATAAATATAATTAGTCCTTACACAAGAGCTAATATTGAAAAAGTATATTTCAGACGTTTCACACCAACCGGTGCTTGAATTTATCCAAAATGGCAGACACATGAGCAGGGGTCACACCAGTAGTATGGGTAACCCAGCTGGCCACAAAGTCGGCTGCATTGTGTGGGACTGTAACCACCGCAGTAGGAGCAAGTTGGTTCCAAACTGAAGGATGCGGTCACCTTTTCATTTGTAACGAAGGCCACATCTTTGTCAACTGGTTTCAGAACATTTGCAGTACCAACATCTGCAGCTTTGTCGACCAGACCTCGAGCAGATGCATGCTACTCAAATCAAAGTAAATTTTATTTAAAATGATGCAAATCAAAAAATGTTTGTAGGTTTTCAGTTTTGTATAAAATTTACCTGTTCCAAGCAGACAACAGCAGCGATCGCAATAAGTAGGACAGTTTTAAGGGCAGACATTTTTGTATGCTTAGGAGTTTGGTGTGGTTTAGTTTGAATTCAGCTGGAATTTGGTTGTTTCTTGATTTGTGAATTGAGGATGAATTGTAATCCGCCATGACTTGTCAGGGCTTTTATACGAATTTTTCATGGCATCAAAAATCTGGAGCTTGATATGTCGGATAAAATAATCAGTACTGACCAATTGTTTGGTTCGGAGAAAGTTGTGGTTGTTGTTGTCCAACTCTAAAGATTATCTTGTTTCAAGAGAATTGTTTTCCTGAAGATATTCTCTGGCAAACAAAGTTTTGCGCAAATGATAATTATGTTCTTTTATGCCCATCCACCATTGGATGTAAAAACAAATGTTGTCATAAGAAACTAATTAATGTACATCACTATAACTTTTATTATTACGAACCAATTTCTTAGAATCGCGGAAGCCGATTACGCAAAACAGCTTTAGTGAGATGTACATCAGTTAACCAGTGTTTTGTTTTCGCTGATAAGGTTATAGATAGCTGATGGCATGTACAAATATGGTGTGTATAATTGTGAGAATGCACCGGCTTCCTTTTTTTCTCATATTAATCTTTAATGATCTTTTAATAAACAAATAAATAAATAAATGCATTTATTAGAAATTGTTCAAATATCAGCCAGCCGATGTGATTTTTTACATATTTTCGGTGAAATTCATATTAATGAGAACAGGTACGCCATAAAGCCCCAAAATATTTGTAATTAAATAAGCTTCCAAATATGGGTTTAACGGAACATTCCTGAAAAATAAACTAATGGTAAAAACCCTATGTTACTCAAACTATATCAAATGAACCGAATAAATCTTGTTAGTTACCTGTCAATGATCTTAACGTAGAACCTATTGAATAGAAGAAGAAACAAATCAATTGGTTAGCAGCGATCAGTCGTCAACATCATCATCATGGATAAGGTTACGGCAACTATGCGTCACGTATACAATTCAAGATATACGTATGTAATTAAACTACTGAAAACACAGGTTCATCAGAGTTAACTGGAAATGATCATATGCATCCTATCTCCGGGACAATTGGACTTCCATGACCAACCGGAAAATCTTGCTTCAGGTAAATGTGGATGAACATTCGTTACATATTTATCTCTTCATATTTATCTTATCATCATTGATATTGTGTTTACAATTTGTATAAACAAATATGCACGTCTAATTTCAAAATCTCAGATAGTACATATAGACATAATTACAAATGTGCGATGGTGTTTGCATGCTGTATTTCATTTCTCATGTCTGCATTAATGTACTGCTCAGGAAAATAATTCATATATGCCAATAGTCATGCATCCGGCCGGTTCTATTAATATACTCTCAAATTAGTACAAAATTAGACACTAAAAATCCGTTGACTATCAGCCCATCTAACTGTGTGAATACTTTCCGTGACAATAATAATAACTAGAGTGGCCACAATGCTGAAGGTACGATATTTATAAATCATCCAAAAAAGAACACGGGTGAAAAGGAACATCCACATCAACGTGAATTGCACACAGACAAATCAAATGCTCAGAATGAAATCCATAATCTTTGGGACTGAAAATGTTTCAGTCTTTATGGGATGTATGTATGTGTCCGTTACTTAATGTATGTGTCACCTAATGTATCAACCAGGCAAAGGATTAGCAAAAATTATTGAATTATTAGTTTATTTATTTGTCTTTTAAACGATCCATCAGTGAATAAGATAACCTGTTATGGCCTTAGAATAAATAATTTCTATCTACAGATTACAGAATGTAGATGGGTATGTAAGCTTCTATTAAAAGATGGTTGGGTCAGTTGGAACCATTTTAGTGTGAGAATTTGAACGCGAGTCAGTTAATTAATTTTATTCAATCATATCTACCCCAATCGACTGCAATCTTCCTGCCAATGACCTGTACAAAATCATCTTTAAATCTTTTTTTAGTAAGCATTCGGGATACGTAAGTCATCCATGAGGTCCTACTTCCAGAAATAGGCACGATGCCTGAAATTAGTGATCTTCCACATGGTGTGACGAGTAAAAATCTTAGTCCATGATTCTTCGAAACTGGTTGTAAGTTGTTGTAAATTACATCATTATTGAAAACGTGTGTTTCGACAATTATTCGAACTTCTCAAATACAATACAACATAAGTAACAATATTTGTAATAGTAACCGTTGGTTCCCAAGAGGTATTTATAGGCTACTTATAATCTGCACTAACAATCAAATGAATCACTATCAAATTGCTACAAGTAAAGGGTTTTGAAATATTTTGACAACCATATGGAAAAATGGCGCGATCAGAAATTCGCCCTTCGTCCGGATAGCCGAGACTTTCTCCCTAGCTTTGCCCCGGCTGTTTAAGGCTCAAGAAGACAATTCTCAACATACAGACATGATATGACTACCCAGAAAGCACGTACAAAAATCTACAATAATGATTACACTGGTAAAAACATATTCTTGAAAAACATTATAGTGTGGAAATGAACAACTGTTGAATTCAAAAGCCGTAAAAACCTACAACTTTATTTCCTGGTTGTGACGGGAAAAATTAATCAAGTTTAATGAAACAATTGTTAGAAAAAAATTCTGAAAAAACGAATTTCCTACGAAGTGAGGGAATCAAATATTTTAGTTACTTTTTTATCTGAATTAGGAGGATGACAAAAGTTTTGTGGCACTATTTGCTTCCCTTTTTAGTATCTTTTGAGACTTGCTTCTCAGGAATTGAAATTAGATTTTCGTACTGCACAATATGAAAATTCTTGACGAATCTTTTCTGAATCTTTTCTTTAGTTAATTAATAGGAAATTCTGACGATACTCCGCATACAGTAATTTTATGTAGGGGGCCGTGATGGTACCAGTTTGCTTGCGTTCGGTGATAATTGCTAATACTTATATAATGTCCGAGTCTTTTGTATTACATTACAAAGGAAATGACGTCCCTATTGCTTGTAGCTGTCTAAATGATTAGTAATGACACACGCATCTTTTAAAATAATGAAACTCAATCAGTGAATGGGCAATCAATGAACACCAGAACTTATCGGCATTACTCAAGTATTATGTCGCAAATATTCTTAAAGTTTGTATACATATGTAATTAAAAATTGCTGGAAATATTCGTACAATTAAGCTTATGTTTGAATGGTTTTTGGATTTTTAATGGTTTGAGATTGTGAGTGTCCTGTAATATGTCATGAATGTATCATTGGGGTCAAAACAGGTGTTTGAATTTTTGATGTACTCTGTTTAAAATTGCCAATTGTTTGGCTCGGAAAAGTTTCTGTTGTTGTTTACTTCAATAGCTATTCATAGATGCTGATAATTGTTTTAGAGGTTCGCTGGAACTAAGGTATTGCGTACAACTTTGCTCAATTCCAGGAACTTTCTGCAGTGTCTACATTGGGATTAACAGTCAGTTAAGCGGAAACTGATATCCGTCTAATTACAGTTTTTAGTATATGCGGCATATGAATTAAGATAAAACTGTAGATAAGTAAAGATAGTAACAATGCACAAATAAAGCTACACTACACTATCTGGTTATTACTTTCAATCGATTTAATTAGAAAGCATTCTGCCTATGTTATCAAAATTTTAATTGATAATTATTACTGATATGTGAAAAACTGCGGTTGATATTAAAATGTCCGTGAAAATAAATATTTTTTCGTTACCTCAATCTTTCCTCACATTTCAGGCTCTGAGACCGTAATTAGTAGCTCCAAAAGAGGTAGTAATTATATTCAAAAGAGTTTGTGAAATTTGCTACAAACACAGCTTACTGAAACAACTGTATAAACGACAGACTGTCCGTGAAAAAATGTTAAGACCAGAAATGTATTTATTCTTCGTTTCTCACATTTTTTTTCTGAAACTTGTACGTAATTTTTGCAAACATTTTTGGACATTTTCTTGTCTTAACATTAACATTTTAAAGATTAGTCAAAACAGGTTCTGAAAAAAGTTGACTTTCTTGAGGTTTCTCGAGGATTTTTACCCAGAACTACGATTCCTCAATGAATAAGATATATCCGCATATCCGCGGATAGGATATTTTATGAATTTATCATATCGGCATTTATCCGCCCGGGTCGGATAGGCTTATTCTATCCGTTCACATAATGCGCATAGGATATGATACATCGGTAAAATTATTCGCACGAATACGATAATAAAAACTTGAGTTTCGGATAATACATTCAATATCTTAAGTTATCCGCGGATAGTTTTATCTGCCATCTTTTGCATACTTGCCTAACCGATTTTGTTCGGAAACCTTGAAGTATGAAATGAAGTAAATGAGGACAAAACAATGAAAATGTTTTTCAATATTCAACACGCACAAAAGAGTATATAGTAAAGTCACAACGTGAAGAATGAATATTTTAGGCATTAAGTGAACATACTATGTATGTTTGTATTCCCAGATTGGCTCTCCCCGTAAACTGGAGTAACCTTTTTGACACTTAGTATTTGAATAAATATTTCTTATGATTGTGCAAACATAATTTCCAAATTAGAACTACATATCAACGGATGACTTCGGATAGCAATTCACAAAAGCGGACAGTAAACTGCTCCATGTGGACTTGGAACGACCACCATGATTCTCAAAAAGCAAATCACTGATGCAATTTTTCTAAACATGCAAAAAGAATGTTGGCGCATAACAAATGTATACATATACTTGTTATACCGGGAATCATTCCAAATTAGTTTCCTAATTTTTGAATAATAGCTTTTGCATTTTGTATCTTACTTTTGAATTAAAAAAATAATTGGCATGTATCCAACAATGATTATATCCTTCCGGTTTAATTAGAAGGAAGTTGAACGCAGTTGTTGTTTGAAAGCTTGCTATTTATAATAAAATGGATTCCACTGAATCCAATTTAAATGTGAAAAATAATGATTAGGAAGAATTTTGTAACTCAGCACCAACATTACCCACATAATTTCAAAATTGTATAAATCAATTCACAGTTGTATTTATAAGGAATAATAAATAAGGTACAGCAAACTCTGAAAGACCCCAGATTCAAACATGGGCGCCTGCCTAGATTCTAGGCCCTATAATAGGCTAAGGCTCAAGGATGCGGCAAGTTGGGATATAAATCTAGGCGAGGTTCTAGGCTAGCAACCACCACTACAATATAGGCTTAGGGGAAATCTAGGCTATTCAGATATTTCCGAACAAGGGACTGGGCTATTCAGGTAGGCTACATGTTAGTTCAAGTAAAGGCTAGGCGTCGTTAGTGGTGAACATTCTCAAAGCACGAATTGGTTAGGACAGGATTACTAGATCTTTGGGAAAACGTTTGCAGAAACGAACGTACAATGAGGCGGGAATTACTTGATTACCAGCAATTGCCAGAGTATATGCACATGTATACCACAGTACATGCATAATCGTCCCATATTTATTCCTACTAGATACTATGTAGTTTACTACAGAATTAATCAAACCCCTACATTGTTATTCAAATTGCATGTGATCATTGCATACGGCTTGCACTATCTAAAGTTCACAATTATATTGCCAATATAGGCTGGCAAAGCTCTGTCAGAAGCTACAAAACAAAAATATAGGCAGGTATGCAATGTACACTAGGACAGATATAGGCTAATAGGCAGGCAGTTAGAGTACTTGACCCTTGGTATTAAGGCTCTTCTTTTCGTGGAAACAGCCTATTGGCCTATATAGGATGGCGGTATTTTTTCAAAGAAAATAGGCAGGCTATAGGCTTACGTGCTTCATTTGCCCATCTTTGCCCAGATTTAAAAATCGGAGCATAAATACCGCATCCCCACCAATTCACGCCTCCAGATACTTCATTCACTATCTCATATGTTACTCAATAGAATGCTTTAAAGAGAGTGCAATTAAGTCAGTGGAAAATCACCAAATGTAAATTACGGATCGCAAACTTTTTGGGATATACAAATGAGCGAAATTTATAATTATTTCTCTTTAGGACTCTATCTCTCATTTACTCTCTCTCTCTCAATTTTCGCCACATGCATATAATTTCATCAATTAGGACCGTTTAAATTGTGCAACAGTTTAATTTATGCTCTACCTACATCAATTGAACATTGAGCCATTCAATTGAACATATTAGCTTAGAACAAACACTACCAAGTATAACCTTCAGAATTGTATGCATTCAGTTAACTTATTTATGGATTTACACTTCAAAATTTAATAAATAATTTATTTCTGTGTTTAATATTTTAATATAATATCTAAATTAGTCTACGATAGTGCTAATTCAAAACGTATAAATAGAAAGATCAGGAGTTTCACACCAGCCGGTGCCCGAATTTATCCAAAATGGCAGACACATGAGCAGGGGTCACACCAGTAGTATGGGTAACCTAGCTGGCCACAAAGTCGACTGCATTGTGTGGGACTATAACCACCGCAGTAGGAGCAAGTTGGTTCCAAACTGAAGGATGCGGTCACCTTTTCATTTGTAACGAAGGCTACATCTTTACCAACTGGTTTCAGAACGTTTGCAGAAGCAACATCTGTCGCTTTGTCGACCAGACCTCGAGCAGATGCACGCTACTCAAATGAAAGCAAAATTTATAGTTAGCTTTTTATTTAAAATGATGCAAATCAAAAAATGTTTGTAGGTTTTCAGTTTTGTATAAAATTTACCTGTTCCAAGCAGACAACAGCAGCGATCGCAATAAGTAGGACAGTTTTAAGGGCAGACATTTTTGTAGGCTAAGTGGTTTGGTTTGGTTTATGGTTTGAATTCAGCTCGATTTTGGTTGTTCCTTGATAAGTGACTTTTGAATGTATTATAATTCTGCTGGATTGTCAGGGCTTTTATACGAATTTTTCCATAGGATCAAAAATCGGTAGCTTGATATGTCGGATAAAGTAATCAGTACTCACAAATTGTTTGGTTCGGAGAAAGTTGTGGTTGTTGTTGTCCAACTCTAAAGATTATCTTGTTTCAAGAGAATTGTTTTCCTGAAGATATTCTCTGGCAAACAAAGTTTTGCGCAAATGATAATTATGTTCTTTTATGCCCATCCATCATTGGATGTAAAAACAAATGTTGTCGTAGGAAACTAACTAATGTACATCACTATAACTTTTATTATTACGAACCAATTTCTTAGAATCGCGGAAGCCGATTACGCAAAACAGCTTTAGTGAGATGTACATCAGTTAACCAGTGTTTTGTTTACACTGATAAGGTTATTGATAGCTAATGGCATATGCGAATATGCAAATATGATATAGTTGTTGTAACTATCATCATGTGTCTCAAGTGAGCCAAGTTAACGATTTGTTGGTCAGGTTCATCAGAGTTTCATATGATTGTTAAGGTCATCTTGAAAAGCTTACTTAGAAAAACCATCTTTACAAATTGCCTCGTCATATGTATTTATCTTATCATTCTTTTTATTGCGTTTATACTTTTTATAAATAAACATGCAAGTCTTAACTACATAATCTCATCTAGTAAGTGTATGAATGCATACCGGCTTCCTGGTTTTTCCATATTAATACTTGAATACATAAATTAATATAAGGATCAGAAAACAATTTATTATATTAATATTAAATCGAATTGATACAACCATGAATCTGGACGGATCTTTTTGTTAACAAATAATAACGGTGGATATTGGAAATCTTTCAAATATGAGCTAGGCGATCTAATTTTGTACATATTTTCTGTGAAATTGATATTACGGAGAACAGATACGCTATAAAAGTCAAAAATATTTGTAATTAAATAAGCGTGCAAATATTGGTTTAAACGGAACATCCACTTAAAAACTAAATAAATGGTAACAACCGTGTGTTAATCAAACTCTCTGGATTGTACCGAATACATCTTGCTGGGAACCTGTCAATAAACTTCACGTAGAACGTATTGAATAGAAGAAACAAATCAATTGGTTAGCAATGATCGGTTATCAACAAAGCAGAATGAAATGCCTAATATTTAGGGTCGATAGTAAAGCACTGTCAAAATTACACGCTTATTTACTTTACTATCAGCCAGGCAAAAGAGCAGCAGATTCTTGAATTTCATTTGTCTTTTAAACGTTCCATTGGTTAAGCTGCCTTATTAGAATAATTGTCACTAGGGTAGTTAAATATTCATAAAATGGGGAGGTTTACACAATACTATCATGTACAATATTTGAACATCAAACTATATATGTGCTCATAATAAATTATTCAGCTGTGTGTTACTATGTGCTATATTTTACATTTCCTCTGTAATTAAAAATGTGTAACTACCCATGTATGTGATTATATTTGTTTTATGGGATTTATTAAAAAATATATGTATAATAAAAAATAGCGCCCTGAATTTTCAAAATTGGACATTCAATTTGACAAAACTTTGTATATATCCGAATCCAACTTTTTAATCCCTCGCCACTCAAGATAATTTAATCGATGCACCCAGGGTGAATTTAGTAATTTTTGGGTAATTATTTCCAGAAATATACACCCTATTTACCCGTTCATGGGGCCTGGTTGACACTAAAGTTCTAAATATTTCTCAAATGAAAAATATGTGTCCTTCATATTGTGTCTGCACGCCAAATAATTGGCAGAAGCTAAAATTATAATTTTTTCAGGTTCCCAAAGGGTCATCACATTAAGGGAGGGTAATTTGTTTCGCCATTTTAATATGGTTCGTAGCTTTGGCCGACAAACGTTTCTACTTCGGCGCTGAAAAGAGGTGTTGAAAATACATGAAATTTATTATTAAAATACAAATACATCTCCAGACACCTTAAAAGACATATATAGAATACGAATATCAGGAGTAACTTAGGATACAGAATAAAATATAAATATCCGGAGTAATTTTGACAAGATAAAAAATTAAAATATTTTAATTCCAGCAACAACCGAAAATACGAAATGGATATACCGTATTTGAAGTACGAAATACATACGCAAAATACCCTCAAATTTATCTCAAAATATACTTATATCTAAGATGTATGTATCAGTATCTCAAGTTTATTCTCTCAAAATATCTTTTAGAATTTGGCCAAATAATTCCTTATCCAAAAATTATTCCGCAAACGTAAAGTAACAGGCACGTGAGGACGTGAGTATATACTTTAGAGTTTTGAATTTGTTTAGATCAAAGTAAATTAACATATGACCCTAGATACAGAATGTTGTTCCTTAAACCGAATATCCTTATAAATTCTGAGTAATTTATTTACGGATTTTATATTCGGGTCACTAATTTAGCCAACTTTACAGTCCTTACATACGTTGAATTATATGTATTTATCCAATATGAAACTACTTGAAAACAGATGAAAAAAGTTAAAGCATTGGTTTCAAATTAGTGCTTTTACCGTGAAAATATTTATTTAGATGTGTTACAGACGACTTTCATAGTTGCCAGAGATAAGCATTTTAAAATTATACTTTGCATTTGTATCATGCAAGGTGCGAACGATACAACATAAATACAAAATTTCACGTCCACTCTTAAAATACCGGTTAGACCGCATGCAAGAATAAATACATTTAGTCCTGTACAAGAGTATTTTTAAACTTTTACTTGAAAATTGTAGTTACAATTTGTGGACCAGGGTTCTACAGTCTTGGACTCACGGGAAAGACTGAGTGGGTAGATCATAGGACTGACTGAAGACTGCGACTGACTGGGACTGATACAGAGTCCTATTTTTTAAGACTGAGACTGACTGAGACTGATGAATTTCGTAGCCAAAACTGACTGGGACTGATATGAGCACTGCTAATGAGCTCAAGCATGTGCAAGAGTGCAAGTACTGAACTGAGCTTTAAAAATCGTATGGACAAATCAAAGTGGCAGGGTATTTCCGATACGTTTCATTAAATTAATTTTTATCATTGGTCTCTTCTTACCAGCTATACTATGGCTTCCATCTGTTGTTATTGTTTAACAAAGATATTGTTAGTTGGCCCGCACCCGCACCACATTGTACAAATCAATTGAGTAGTTGAGTTCCCACGTTCTGCTGCATTATTCATAATAAATAATGATAATTACAATTAGTTGGGCAACGTTAAAATTATAACTATAAGTGCAGTATCAGTGTATGTAATGAACTGATGTGACTGACTTTTAATAAGGCCAAAAGTTGATTACATATTCAAAAATGAAATATTAGTTCAAACTTTTTCCGATATGTGAAACTGAATTATATCCTTCTGATGTAATCATGCTTCGCAGACCATTCTGTTCCTGAAGTATTCAACTTACATTTAGTTGTCGTATATTGTAAATGTTTACTGGAAAAATGTTTTGTTACAAATAGAGCCAAATAATTTTTTTGAAAGTTTATTATATTATAAGTAATTCTATCATTTCATTTTTCCAAATAACCACCATCACTTGTCCCTTTCATGACCTCTATATTGAATTCTTGTACCGAACGGTTATTTTTCCAAATTACTAAACCTACACCTATTTAACTGCAATGGATAGGTTGGAAAATTATAAACTAATTTCAATTAGTGGGAATTTTCTTTCTGGGTATATAGGAACATAGTTGTCGAAATTGAACGTTTTCCATGTAGTTTCAACGTTATGCGAGCTCTGGCAGTCTTAAATACATTAATATACATTTGTGGACTGACTGAGACTTTTGGCAAGGACTTTTAGCAGGACTGAGACTGATAGGGACTGATAGATCTGGGATACAAAACTGACTGGGACTGATTGACAGAATGAGACGTGGGACTGATGGAGGACTCGGACTGATCAAACCAAAGACTGTAGAACCCTGTTGTGGACGCACTGCGGGTGAGCTTTATTCCTATACTATTATATTCCCGTCCAGGAACTGTTTTGTGATGCTGAAAAGCAAGAATGAAATTATCGGGTGCGGATGTGAAATATTCTTGCAAACGTGAAGTAAAATTTAACGGTCGGTTTATCAACGGTTTGCCACTGTCTGTATCTGGATCATGCAGTCTGTCGCTATTACACGCAGGCCCACAACCAGGAATAGTTTAAGGACGCTACCAGTCATGTAAAAAAATCAGCCGTACAAGTATAAAATTTCCAGCCATACACCCAGGTCGGCCGGATTGAATTAGTTGTAATCCGCATAACAAGAAGGAAACCCGCTTAGATATGGAGTGTTTGCTATTTATTCATGGCGGGGAATAAAACAACGATCGCCCAAACTTAAATTTAATCCGGAATTTTTAGAGTATTCATAGATCTCCAAAATGTGAAATAAAAATGCGATAGAAATTTTGGTACTGAGAAAACACGAAATACCAAATAACTTGAAGTATTTACGGCGAGAAAAACACCAAACACAGAATACGTAATATATTCCAAATATATTTCAAGATATTCCACACTTCTGCTTCAGAGTAATAAGTAACTACAATTTTGACCCTCCCTCCTTACTCTTCTCGGGACTTTCTGGAGTGCCTGGTTAGAAAGGATCTGAAATTATTCTTGGATTAGTTAAAGTCGAAAGCCCACTCTGCAACCTCACAGACTGCAATGCCACCATGTGATACATATAATTAAATAATTGCACCCATCAATCGTATAACAGAATATTTGGTTTAAAAACTGCGTATGTATTATGATTGTTAAGGGTGTCCCATACCATTTGGCTCCCCCCGTAAATTATATTAGGGACAAGAATACAAAATGTGATTCCCACCATTTTGAAGAAAATTCTTTTCAAGATTTAAAAAAAATTTCATTGACCTGAAAAATTAACAATTCTCAAGAACGTGACGCAAAGTCGAAATTTTTCGGAGGTCTTAGCGTTATAATTTTTGTGTTCAGAGGTAAATATGATTTCTGAAATTTATGTTTGCAATCTTGTGAATGAAATCTGACTGACTTTCGGGGAGTTAACCAACAGGTCCCTACTTTGAAAATTATGAGGATGGTCCGTAAGAGCAGAGATCAAGGTTTGGGGAAACTCGCCATCTGGTGCAAAAATGTTGAAAAGGAGGCATCGGACGTTGCAATTTTTTCATGTCCCCATTACATTATGTGTATTATTATATTATTCTTATTTGTATTTTATTATTTTGTTACAATGTATATACAACAAAGATGTGCCATGGAACAAACTATTTTATGTGACTATCTGTATGAGTATTTAGGTGCAGCTTTAAATTGTACGATAATTTTATTCAATTTAACATCACGTGAGTAGATGGTTAAAGCTTACGATATGTATATACATTGATCTTCAAGATATTATGTATGTACTTAAGTTAGAACATAATTGTGTATAGTTCCGTAAATTCAAATTATTAAATATTTTATTTCTGTATTTAGGTTTGCACAAAAAATAAACCATAAGACTGCACGCTATTAAAACTCCAGTAACCTCGATTTTAAAATAATGTCTAAATTAGTCCTTACACAAAAACTAATATTCAAAAAGTATATTTCAGTCGTTTCACACCAACCGGTGCTTGAATTTATCCAAAATGGCAGACACATGAGCAGGGGTCACACCAGTAGTATGGGTAACCTAGCTGGCCACAAAGTCGACTGCATTGTGTGGGACTATAACCACCGCAGTAGGAGCAAGTTGGTTCCAAACTGAAGGATGCGGTCACCTTTTCATTTGTAACGAAGGCCACATCTTTACCAACTGGTTTCAGAACGTTTGCAGAAGCAACATCTGTCGCTTTGTCGACCAGACCTCGAGCAGATGCACGCTACTCACATGAAAGCAAAATTTATAGTTAGCTTTTTATTTAAAATGATACAAGTCAAAAAATGTTTGTAGGTTTTCAGTTTTGTATAAAATTTACCTGTTCCAAGCAGAAAACAGCAGCGATCGCAATAAGTAAAACAGTTTTGAGGGCAGACATTTTTGTATGCTTAGTTGTTTGGTTTGGTTTATGGTTTGAATTCAGCTCGATTTTGGTTGTTTCTTGATTTGTGACTTGAGGATGAATTGTAATCCGCCATGACTTGTCAGGGCTTTTATACGAATTTTTTATAGCATCAAAAATCGGGAGCTTGATATGTCGGATAAAAGAATCAGTACTGACCAATTGTTTGGTTCGGAGAAAGTTGTGATTGTTGCTGTCCAACTCTAAAGATTATCTTGTTTCAAGAGAATTGTTTTCCAAAAGATATTTTCTGGAAAATAAACTTTTTGCGCAAATGATAATTAGGGTCTTTTATGCACACCCACCATTGGTGCGCTGAATGTAAAAACAAATATTATGTACTTTTATTATTACGCATGCATTTCTAAGAATCGCGGAAGCCGATTACGCAAAATAGCTTTAGTGAGATATGCAGCAGGTAACCAGGGTTTTGTTTACACTGATAAGGTAACAGATAGCAGATGGAATATGATAGATGCAAGTCTATCATATTCCATGCTGTCCAACTCAAAAGGCAATCTTGTTTCAAGAGAATATTTTTCCAGAAGATATTCTCTGGCTAATAAACGTTTGCGCAAATGATAATTATGTTTTTTATGCCCACCCACCATTGGTGCGCTGGATGTAAAAACAAATGTTGTCAGAGGAAACCAAGTAATGTACATCACTATAAATTTTATTATTACGAATGAATTTCTTAGAATCGAGGAAGGCGATTACGCATAAGAGCTTCAGTGAGATATACATATATCAGTTAATCAGTGTTTTGTTTTAGCTGATAAGGTTATAGATAGCTAATGGTATATACAAATATAATGTGTACAAATGTGTGAATGCACCGGCTTCCTGTTTTTTCTCATATTAATGCTTGCTTACGGATCAGAAAATAATTTATTCTATGTTGATAATATACAGAATTGATATAACCGTTCATCTGGACGGATCTTTTAATAAGCAAATAAACAAACAATAAATACATTTATTATAAATCGCTCAAATATTAACTAACCGATGTAATTTTCTACATATTTTCGGTGAAATTCATATTAATGAGAACAGATACGATATAAACTCAAAAATATTTGTAAGTAAATAAGCTTCCAAATATGGGCTTAACGGAACATTCCTGAAAAATAAACTGATGGTAAAAACCCTACGCTACTCAAACTATATCAAATGAACCGAATAAATCTTGCTAGGTACCTGTCAATGATCTCAATGTAGAACCTATTGAATAGAAGAAGAAACAAATCAGTTGGTTAGCAGCGATCAATCGTCAACATCATCATCATGGATAAGGTCACGGCAACTATGCGTCACGTATACAATTCAAGATATACGTATGTAATTAAACTACTGAAAACAAAGGTTCATCAGAGTTAGCTGGAAATGATCATATGCATCCTATCTCCGGGATAATTGGATTTCCATGACCAACCGGAAAAGCTTGCTTCAAGTAAACATTCGTTACTACTTATCTCTTCATACATATTTATCTTATCATCATTGATATTGTGTTTGCAATTTGTATAAACAAACATGCTCGTCTAATTTCAAAATCTCAGATAGAATATATATAATTAATTACAAATGTACGATGGTGTTTGCATACTGTATTTCATTTCTTCAGTCATGCATCCGGCCGGATCTATTAATATACGCACAAATTAGTACAAAATTAGACACTAAAAATCCTTTGACTATCAGCCCATCTAACTGCGTGAATACTTTCCCTGACAATAATATTATCGAGAGTGGATGCAATGCTGAAGCTACGATATTTATAAATCATCCAAACAGGAACACGGGTAAAAGGGAACATTCACATCAACGTGAATTGCGCACAGACAAATCAAATGATCAGTAATGATCCGTTGAGAACAAAGCAGAATGAAATCCGTAATCTTTGGGACTGAAAATGTTTCAGTCTTTATGGGATGTATGTATGTGTCCGTTACTTAATGTATGTGTCACCTAATGTATCAACCAGGCAAAGGATTAGCAAAAATTATTGAATTATTAGTTTGTTTATTTGTCTTTTAAACGATCCATCCGTGAATAAGATAATCTGTTATGGCCTTAGAATAAATAATTTCTATCTACAGATTACAGAATGTAGATGGGTGTGTAATCGTCTATTAAAAGATGGTTGGGTCAGTTGGAACCATTTTAGTGTGAGTATTTGAACGCGAGTCAGTTAATTAATTTAATTTAATCATATCTACTCGAATCGACTGCAAAAATTCCTGCCAATGACCTGTACAAAATCATCTTTAAATCTTTTTCTTAGTAAGCATTCGGGATACTTAAGTCATCCATGAGGTCTTCCTGAGGGTGTGACGAGTAAAAATCCACGTCCATGATTCTTCAAAACTGGTTATAAGTTGTTGTAAATTACATTATTATTGAAAACGTATACTTCGACAATTATTCAAACTTCTCAAATATAATTCAAAACAAGCAACAATATTTGCATTAGCTACCGTTGGTTCCCAAGAGGTATTTATAGGCTACTTATAATCTGTACTAACAATCAAATGAATCACTATCAAATTGCTACAAGCAAAGGGTTTTGAAATATTTTTACAACGGCCAGATCTACCATGAAAAAATGGAGCATCAGAAATTTGCCCTTCGTCCAGATCGACGAGACTAAATTCTCCTTAACTTTATTTCCCCCACTGTTTAAGGTTCAAGAAGACAATTCTCAACATACAGACATGATATGGCTACCCAGAAAGCCCGTACAAAATTCTACAATAATGATTACACTGGTAAAAACATATTCTTAAAAAACATTATAGTGTGGAAATGAACAACTGTCGAATTCCTTCTGCGAAAAACCTACAACTTTATTTCCCGGTTGTGACTGGAAAAATTAATCAAGTTTAATAAAACAATTGTTACAAATTCTGAAAAAACGAATTTCCTACGAAGTCAGGGAATCAAATATTTTAGTTACTATTTTATCTGAATTAGGAGGACGGCAAAGGTTTAGTGGCATTATTTGCTTCCCTTTTTAGTATCTTTTGAGACTTGCTTCTTAGGAATTGAAATTAGATTTCTGTACTGCACAATATGAAAAGTCTTTACAAAGATATCTTTACTTTAAATTTGTCTACAATTTAATAAGTATAACATTTTCTGAACCTTGTCTTTAGTTAATTTTTGGGACATTCTTACGAAGTTCCGCATACAGTAATTTTTATGTAGGGACCGTGATGGTACCAGTTTGCTTGCGTTTAGTGATAATTGATGATACTTAAATAATGTCCGAGTCTTTTGCATTACATTACAAAGGAAATGACGTCCCTATTGCTTGTAGCTGGCTAAATGATTAATAATGACACATGCATCTTTTAAAATAATGAAACTAAATCAGTGAACTATCAAGAACTTATCGGCATTACTCAAGTATTATGTCGCAAATATTCTTAAAATTTGTATATGTAATTAAAAATGGTTGGAAATATTCGTACAATTAAGTTTGTGTTTGAATGGATTTGGGATTTTCAATGGTTTGAGATTGTGAGTGTCCTGTAATATGTCATGAATGTATCATTGGGGTCAAAACAGGTGTTTGAATTTTTGATGTACTCTGTTTAAAATTGTCAATTGTTTGGCTCGGAAAAGTTTTTGTTGTTGTTTATTTCAAATGCACTTCATAGATGTTGATTTTAGAGGTTCGCAGTAACTAAGATATTGCGTACAAATTTGTTCACTTCCAGGAACTTTCTGCAGTGTCTACATTGGAATTAACAGTCAGTTAAGCGGAAACTGATATCCGTCTAATTACAGGTTTTAGTATATGCGGCATATAAATTAAGATAAAACTGTAGATAAGTAAAGACAGTAACAATGGACAAATGAAGCTACACTATCTGGTTATTATACAGATTTAAAAATCTGTATAATAACTATCTCATATGTTACTCAATAGAATGCTTTAAAGACAGTGCAATTAAGTCAGTGGAAAATCACCAAATGCAAATTACGGATCGCAAACTTTTTAGGATATACAAATGAGCGAAATTTATAATTATTTCTCTTTAGGACACTATCTCTCATTTACTCTCTCTCTCTCAATTTTCGCCACATACATATTTCATCAATTAAGCCCCTTTAAATTGTGCAACAGTTTAATTTATGCTCTACCTACATCAATTGAACATTGAGCCATTCAATTGAACATATTAGCTTAGAACAAACACTACCAAGTATAACCTTCAGAATTGTATGCATTCAGTTAACTTATTTATGGATTTACACTTCAAAATTTAATAAATAATTTATTTCTGTGTTTAAGTTGGCAGAACAAGTAATGCATTATATAGCGTGCTATTAAAACTTAATATTTTAATATAATATCTAAATTAGTCTACGATAGTGCTAATTCAAAACGTATAAATAGAAAGATCAGGAGTTTACACCAGCCGGTGTCCGAATTTATCCAAAATGGCAGACACATGAGCAGGGGTCACACCAGTAATATGGGTAACCCAACTGGCCGCAAAGTCTGCTGCATTGTGTGGGACTATAACCACCGCAGTAGGAGCAAGTTGGTTCCAAACTTAAGGATGCGGTCACCTTTTCACCAGTAACGAAGGCCACATCATTGCCAGATGGTTTCAGTACATTTGCAGTAGCAACTTCTGCAGCTTTGTAGACAAAGCCTCGAGCAAATGCACGCTACTCAAATCAAAACAAAATTTGTAGTTAGCTTTTTAATTAAAATGATACAAATCAAAAAATGTTTATAGGTTTTCAGTTTTGTTTAACATTTACCTGTTCCAAGCAGAAAACAACAACGATCGCTATAAGTTTTGCCTAAAAGCCTGCCGAAAATGCCCAAAATGCCGGACATTTTCAGAGTAAGGCATTTTCAGGGCATTTTCGGCGTTTTGGGCATTTTCAGGAGGGCAGGCATAAAACCTAGGGCATTTTCATTTGTGCAACCCTGGTGCTGACAAAATACGAAATACCAAATAATTTTAAGTATTTCTGGCGAGAAAAGCACCAAGTACAAAATACGTAATATATTTTAATAAAACATTTCAAGATACTCCACACTTCTGCCTCGGAGTAAGTAACTACAATTTTGATCCTCCCTCCTTTCTCCTGGAGTGCCTGGTTAGAAATGATCTGAAATTATTCTTCGTTTAGTTAAAGTTGAAAGCCCACTCTGCAACCGCACAGATTTCACTGCCACCATTTGATACATATAATTAGACACTTACACCCATAATTCGCATATAGAATATTAGCTTAAAAACTGCGTATGCATAAAGTATGTACAGGGTGTCTCATACCATATGGTTCCCCCCTAAAGTGTTTTAGGGACAAGAATACAAAATGTGATTCACACCATTTTGAAGAAATTTTTTTTCAAGATTTAACAACAAATTTATTGTTACATTAACCTGAAGAATTGACAATCCTCAAGAACGGGAAGAAAAGTCGAAATTTCTTGGTGATTCTTGGCGTTATAATTTTTATTTGTTTAGAGGTAAATGTGATTTTTTAAATTTATATTTGCTGTGTTGTGGATGAAATTTGACTGGCTTTCGGGGAGATATCCAGTAGGGTCCTACATTGAAAATTATGAGGGTGGTCCGTAAGAGCTGAGATAAAGATTTGGGAAAATTCACCATCAGGTGCAAAAATGTTATAAGCGAGGTATCGGACGTTGTAATTTTTTCATGTCCCCATTACATTATGTGTATTATTATATTATTATTATTTGTATTTTATTGTTTTGCTATAGTGTATGTACAACAAATAGGCGCCATGCAACAAACTATTTTATGTGCCTATCTGCATGAGTGGTTTGGTGCGGCTTTTAATTGTACGATAATTTTATTCACTCTAATCATCACGTGAGTAGATGGTCTACATATACACGCAGATCTTCAAGTTATTATGTGCTTGAATTAGAACGTACTTTATGTACAATTCTGTCAATTCAAATTGAATAAAGTGTTTTATTTCTGTATTAAAGTTTGCACAAAAGTAAAACTAAAGTAACACATAAGTAAACTACATGTTATTAAAGCTCAAGCAACGACGATTTTAAAATAATATCTAAATTAGTCCTCATGCAAGTGCTAATTCAGTTGTCATTCAAAAATTACAGTATAAATCGGAAGATCAGGAGTTTCACACCGAACGGTGCCTAAAATTATCCAAAATGGCAGATACATGAACAAGGGTCACACCAGTAGTAAGGGTAACCCAACTGGCCACAAAGTCGACTGCATTGTGTGGGACTATAACCACCGCAGTAGGAGCAAGTTGGTTCCAAACTGAAGGATGCGGTCACCTTTTCATCAGTAACGAAGGCCACATCATTGCTAGCTGGTTTCAGTACATTTGCAGTAGCAACTTCTGCAGCTTTGTCGACCAGGCCTCGAGCAGATGCACGCTACTCAAATCAAAACAAAATTTGTAGTTAGCTTTTTATTTAAAATGATACAAATCAAAAAATGTTTATAGGTTTTCAGTTTTGTTTAAAATTTACCTGTTCCAAGCAGAAAACAGCAGCGATTGCAATAAATAGGACAGTTTTAAAGGCAGACATTTTTGTATGCTAATTGTAAGTTGTTTGGTTCTGTTATATATAAGTGACTTTTGAATGAATTATAATTTTGCTGGATTGTCAGGGCTTTTATACGAATTTTTCCATAGGATCAAAAATCGGGAGCTTGATATGTCGGATAAAATAATCAGTACTGACCAATTGTTTGGTTCGGAGAAAGTTGTGGTTGTTTTTGTCCAACTCTAAAGATTATCTTGTTTCAAGAGAATTGTTTTCCAAAAGATATTCTCTGGAAAATAAACTCTTTGCGGAAATGATAATTATGGTCTATTATGCCCACCCACCATTGGTGCGCTGGATGTAAAAACAAATATTGTCAGAGGAAACCAATTAATTGTACATTACTTTAACTTTTATTATTACGAACTAATTTCTTAGAATCGCGGAAGCCGATTACGCAAAACAGCTTTAGTGAGATGTACATCAGTTAACCAGTGTTTTGTTTACACTGATAAGGTTATTGATAGCTAATGGCATATGCGAATATTGTATAATTGTTGCAACTACCATCATCTGCCTGAAGTGAGCGTATAGTTAACGATTTGTTGGTCAAGGTCAACAGAGTTGCATATGATTGTTATAAGGTCATCCTGAAAAGCTTACGCCTAAAAACTATCTTTACATATTATACCTTGTAATATTCATCTTATCATCCTTTTTATTACGTTTACAATTTTTATAAACAAACCGTAACAAACGTGCATGCCTAACTACAAAATCTCAAGTAGTATAAATGTGTGATTGCACCGGTTTCCCGGTTTTCCAATATTAATGCTTGCATACGTAAATTAATATACGGAATAATATAATAAAATATACTTATATATAATATATAACCAGATAAACAAATAATGAAGGTAGGTATTAGAAATCGTTCAAATGTATCACGTAGCCGTTCTAAATTTTCACATATTTTCTGTGAAATTGATATTAATGAGAACGAGTACGCTATAAAAATTCAAAATCTTTGTAACTATAATAATTTAAAAGTCAAAAATATTTGTAATTAAATAAGCCTCCAAATATTGTTTCAGCGGAATATCCACTTAAAAAAGTAAACAACCCCATGTTATTAAAACTATCGGAAATGAACCGAATAATTCTTGCTGGTTACCTCTCAATGATCTTAACGTGGAACCTTTTGAATAGAAGAAGAAACAAATCAAATGGTTAGCAGTGATCAGCGATCAACATCATCATCATGGATAAGGTGACGGCAACTAGACGGCAAATATACAATGCAAGATAGACATACGTAATTAAACTACTGAAAACACAGGTTCATCAGAGTTAGCTGGAAATGATCATATGCATCAGATCTCCGGGGCAATTGGATTTCCATGACCTGCCGGAAAAGCTTGCTTCAGGTAAATGTAGATAAATATCCGTTACACATTTATCTCTTCATATTTATCTTATCTTTATTGCTATTTTGTTTACAATTTTTATAAACAAACATGCACGTCTAACTTCAAAATCTCACGTAGTACATACATATGTGCGATGGTGCTTGCATACTGCATTTCATTTCTTATGCCTGCATACATCAATTAATGTTCTGCTCAGGAAAATAATTGATATGTAGGTATGCATTCGGCCGGATCTATTAATATACATACAAATTAATACAAAATTAGACACTCAAAATCATTTGACTATCAGCCCATCTAACTGCGTAAATACTTTCTGTGACAATAATATTAACGAGAGTATAGCTACAGTGCTGAAGCTACGATATTCATAAATCATCCAAACAGGAACACGGGTAAAAGGGAACATTCACATCAACGTGAATTGCGCACAGACAAATCAAATGCTCAGTAATGATCCGTTGAGAACAAAGCAGATTGAAATCCGTAATCTTTGGGACTGAAAATGTACCAGTCTTTACGGGAATTAAAATTATTACGGGCTATTAAAAGATGGTTGGGTCAGTTGGAACCGTTTTAGTGTGAGCATTTGAACACGAGTCAGTTAATTAATTTTATTCAATCATATCTACTCCAATTGAGTGCAATCTTCCTGCTTTGACCTGTACGAAATCATCTCTAAATCTTTTTCTTAGTAAGCTTTAGGGAAACGTAGGTCATCCATGAGGTCCTATATAGTCCCAGTAATAAGCATGATGCCGGAAATTAGTGATCTTCCAAATGGTGTGACGAGAAAAAATTCATGTCCATGATTCTTCGAAACTGGTTTTAAGTTGTCGTAAATTACATTATTATTGAAAACGTGTGTTTCGACAATTATTCGAACTTCATAGTTTTTCTTTCGCAACTGATTTCTCAAATACAATACAACATAAGCAACAATATTTGTATTAGCTACCGTTAATTCCAAAGAGGTATTTATAGGCTACTTATAATGTGTACTAACAATCAAACTAATCACTATCAAATTTCTACAAGCACAGGGTTTTGAAATAATTTTACAACGGCCAGATCTACCATTGAAAAATGACGTGAAATTCGAGACTAAATTCTCCTTAGCTTTATTGCCTCCACTGTTTAAGGCTCAAGAAGACAATTCTCAACATAGAAACTTGTGATATGGCCCAGAAAGCGCATACAAAATTCTACAATAATTATCACAGTGGCAAAAACATATTCTTGAAAAAATTATAGTGTGGAAATGAAAAACCTTCGAATTCAAAATCCGTAAGAACTTTACTTCCCTTTTGTGACTGGAAAAATTAACCAAGGTCAATGAAACAATTATGAAAAATTCTAAAAAAAAAGGATTTTCCTACGAAGCAAACATGGGCGCCTGCCTGGATTCTAGGCCCTATAATAGGCTAAGGCTCAAGGATGCGGCAAGTTGGGATATAAATCTAGGCGAGGTTCTAGGCTAGGCAACCACCACTACAATATAGGCTTAGGGGAAATCTAGGCTATTCAGATATTTCCGAACAAGGGACTGGGCTATTCAGGCAGGCTACATGTTAGTTCAAGTAAAGGCTAGGCGTTGTTAGTGGTGAACATTCTCGAAGCACGAATTGGTTAGGACAGGATTACAAGATCTTTGGGAAAACGTTTGCAGAAACGAACGTACAATGAGGCGGGAATTACTTGATAGGCTTCATTCTTTTATTACGTCATCAGAAAAGGGGGGAGAGGGGGTTATTAGGAAATGACGATGATGACAGGTGAGAGGGAGAGGGGGCTAGCGAAAAATGACGAATATAGATCATCCACGCGAAAATGCGAATTTCGCGGTTTAAAAAGTGTTGTTTTGTTTTGAAACACACTAATTTGTTGGCGTTCAAACAATACCACGCCGGAAAATGACTACGTTAATTTTTCGCCCTAATATGCAACTCAGAAAAGGTTTCAGTTGCAATTCATAATGTCAGGGGCATTTCATATATTTTATGATGACGTAATTAATATGGGATGGGGGGGGGGTCGAGACTGTTGTGATTTATAATAATGATCTTCGTGGAAGGGGAGAGGGGGGGGTTTGAAATGAGGAAAAATCTGATGACGTAATAAAAGAATAAAGCCATACCAGCAATTGCCAGCGTATGTGCACATGTATACCACAGTACATGCATAATCGTCCCATATTTATTCCCACTAGATACTATGTAGTTTACTACAGAATTAATCAAACCCCTACATTGTTATTCAAATTGCATGTGATCATTGCATACGGCTTGCACTATCTAAAACTCACAATTATATCGCCAATATAGGCAGGCAAAGCTCTGTCAGAAGCTATACAACAAAAATATAGGCAGGCAAGCAATGTACACTAGGACAGATATAGGCTAATAGGCAGGCAGTTAGAGTACTTGACCCTTGGTATTAAGGCTCTTCTTTTCGTGGAAACAGCCTATTGGCCTATATAGGATGGCGGTATTTTTTTAAAGAAAATAGGCAGGCTATAGGGTTAGGCGCTTCATTTGCCCATGTTTGCTACGAAGTGATGGAATCAAATATTTTAGTTACTTTATCTGAACTAGGAGGACGGCAAAAGTTTTGTGGCATTATTTGCTTCCCGTAGTTACTTTTGAGTCTTGCTTCTTAGGAATTGAAATTAGATTTCTGTATTGCACAATATGAAAAGTCTTTAAAAAGATAGCTTTACTTTAAATTTGTCTACAATTTATTATTAAATTCTCTTAATCTTTTCGTTAGTTAATTGTTAGGACATTCTAACGAAGTTCCGCATACAGTAATTTTTATATAGGGACCGTGATGGTACTAGTTTGCTTGAATTCGGTGATAATACTCATATAATGTCCCAGTATTGTAGTACATTACAAAGGAACTGATTTTCCTATTGGTTGTAGCTGGCTAAAGGAGTGGTACTCACCCATGCATCTTTTAAAATAATCAAACTCAATAAAGTAGGGAACTCACAGGTAGAACTACTTATCGGCATTACACAAGTATTATGTCGGAAATATTCTTAAAGTTTGTATATGTATTTAAAAATTGCTGGAAATATTCGTACAATTAAGTTTGTGTTTAAATGGTTTTTGGATTTTCAATGGTTTGAGATTGCGAGTGTCCTGTAATATATCATGAATGTATCATTCGGGTCAAAGCAGGTGTTTGACTGATTGATATACTCTCTGTATTGTTTAAAATGGTCAATTGTTTGGCTCGGAAATTTTTTTGTTGTTTTTTACTTCAAAAGCACTTCATGGATGTTGATAATTATTTTAGAGGTTCGCAGGAACTAAGGTATTGCGTACAAATTTGTTCACTTCCAGGAACTTTCTGCAGTAATGTCTACATTGGGATTAATAGTCAGTTAAGCTGAAACTGCTATCCGTCTAATTACAGGTTTTAGTATACATACACATGCGGCATGTAAATTAAGATAAAACTATAGATAAATAAAGATAGTAACAATGCACAAATAAAGCTGCATAATGTGATAATCATGCACGTTCAATCGATTTAATTAGAATCGCCCTATTTATTTTGTCAGAATTTTGATTGATAATTACTGATATGTGAAAGACTACGGTTGATATTAAAATATTTTTTTTGTTACTTCAATCTTTCCTCACATTCCTCACACAGGCTCTGAGACCGTAATTAGTAACTCCGGCAGAGATAATTAGAATCAAAAGAGTTCATGAAATTTGATACAAACACAGCTTACCGAAACAACTTTATAAACGCCAGACACTGTCCATGAAACAATGATAGTATCAGAAATGTCTTTATTCAGCGTTTTTCACAATTTTTCAATGAAGTATAAATTTAAGTAAACTGATTGGTTGTTAGGTATAATTATCAACTTTAATAAAAAACGTCTGTAACGTAATAAGTCTGTACTATCTGTAAGATAAAAGATCCTGTAATATGTACTATAAATAGGTTACAAAAGGTTGGGATAAAAAGCTGTCAGCTAACTTTCCATAATTTGAATAAATAATTTAAATAAATAAATAATAAATAAATGTAATTTTGTAACTTGTCGCCGGGCACTTTCTTGTCCTGTCCACAATTCTCAATGTAGTGACTCATTAAATAGCTCCCTGGAAAACCTATAAAATTTCCTACGGATTAGCGATTAGAGTCAAAACAATTTCTGAAAAAAGTTGACTTGCTTGAGATTTCTTGAGGATTTTAACCCAGAACTTTACTTATGTACGTACAACGTAAACACAGAGATTGTGAGAGCCAAGGCCAAATAATCGACCTGAATAAATAGTATTATTCATAACCCAGGTTCCAAAATCCAAAACTAGCCCACATACCGGGGGAGTAAAATAGGTCACTTCCCTATGTGGGCCAGAGGGCGGCAAATGTTTATGGCTACTCCGTATGAACCTCTGTATACTTTTGACATTTTTTTCACGTTTTTTAAGGTAATGATTTTTCTTCTAACAAATTAATTCGAATTGCTGATTTTGCAAACAAGTACGTCTATCATAATAACATAAATGCTTACTCTATTTGCAGAATTTTAGTTGATATAGATTGTGCAAAGGGAATGATTATAGTTGAAACTGAAGTCGGAATATACATACATATATCATCCCAGATGCTCAACTTGTATTTTGTACCACGGGCTAAAACGTGTATACTGAAGTCATTTAGTTAACAGCAATATAGTAATATTTTTTATGGATTTAAAAAATTACAACTTTAAAGCAAGGCAACATGAAAGTAATAATCACGTGCTAGACTTTTGTTACCAAAAATATTTACCTAGGTGTATGATAATGTATTCATAAAATCTGCATGAAACTTTGCAAAAGTGAATAGTAAAATGTGTGCACTTGATTTTCAAAAAGCAAATCACTGATGCAAATTTTCCAAATTAAAGAAAAAAAATGTTGGCGCATAACAAAATACGTGTACTTGTTACGCCGGGATTCATACCAAAATAGATTCCTAATTTTTGAATACTTACTTTTGAATCAAAAAATTTAATTGGTATGTATCCAAGAATAATAATTATATCCTTCCGGTGTAATTAGAAAGAAGATGATCACAGTTGTTGTTCGAAAGCTTGTCGTTTATAATAAAATGAATTCCACCGAAACCAATTTAAATGTGAAAAATAATTAGGGAGGATTTTATCACCTAGTATCAGCGTGATTTTGTCGGGTATAATTTGTAGACATATGCATGTATATGTGTATGTACATATGTGGAGATATTTGAGTTTTACCTCGCTGAGGCTACTCATAGTCATGGACAGAATGTTCATGAGTTTAAATTGTAAGAGCCTCATTTTATTGTATAAGTCCTGGCCAGCTGATTTATTCATGACAGTTGTTTGCAGAATATGGCCCAGGTCCCGGAATAGTTATTTTTAGAGTGGTATGACTCCAGGTCATGACCCACTATTTTAAATAGTTAGTAATACAGTTACAGTTTATACTGACATGACCCACCCGTAAGAGTCATGGTCCGTATATACATAAAGTGTTCAAAAGTGAAGTGCTCGAATTATTCAAAAGACTCCTGACCCAGCCGATGGCTTGGTCCTCTCAAAGTTTAATTTATGCTCTACCTACATCAATTCAATTGAATGTACAAGCTTATAATAGACACTACTAAGTACGATATTCAGGATTTTAGTCACTTAGAGTTTACTTATTTATGGTTTCATACGCTTAAATTTAATAAATAATTTATTTCTGTTTAAGTTTGCACAACAAGAAATGCATTATATAGCATGCTATAAAAACTCAGTATTTTAATATAATATCTAAATTAGTCTACGCAAGTGATAATTCCAAAAGTATAAATCAAAAGATCAGGAGTTTCACTCCAGCCGGTGACCGAATTTATCCAAAATGGCAGATACATGAGCAAGGGTCACACCAGTAGTATGGGTAACCTAGCTGGCCACAAAGTCGGCTGCATTGTGTGGGACTATAACCACCGCAGTAGGAGCAAGTTGGTTCCAAACTGAAGGATGCGGTCACTTTTTCACCAGTAACGAAGGCCACATCATTGCCAGCTGGTTTCAGAGCATTTGCAGTAGCAATATCTACAGCTTTGTCGACCAGGCCTCGAGCAGATGCATGCTACTCAAATTAAAGCAAAATTTATAGTTATATTTAAAATAATACAAGTCAACAAATTTTTGTAGGTTTTCAGTTTTGCACAACGTTTACCTGTTCCAAGCAGACAACAGCAGCGATTGCAATAAATATGACAGTTTTAAAGGCAGGCATTATAGTATGCTTAGTTCTTCGGTTTGGTTTATAGTTCGAATTGGACCGTATTTCCGTTGTTTCTTGATTTGTGACTTGAGGATGAATTGTAATCCGCCATGACTTGTCAGGGCTTATATACGAATTTTTCCGTAGGGCCAAATGTCCGAATGTTCATACGTCGGATAATATCTGTACAATCAGTGATACTCAATCGTTTGATTCGGAGAAAGTTATGGCTGTTATTGTTTGCTTCAAAAGATAATCTTGTTTCACGAGAATTGTTTTCTAGAAGAGATTCGTTGGTAAATAACTTATTGTGCAAAAAATAATAAATACACATGTTTTATCAGGTCCACGAACAAGTAACAACGCCATGAGGTACTGGATGTAAACAACCATTGTCAGAGGAATCTAGTTAACATAAGTACAACTCTAGGACTTTGGCTATTACGAACAAATTTCTAAAAATCAAGGAAGGTGATATTGCAAGACAGGTTACAACGAGGTATACACTAGTGATTTGTTTTCATTGATAAGGTCACGGTAACCGACGCATAAAAACAAGATAGGTAAAATTAGGCTGAAAACACTCCACACACTTGTATAGAACCAAGCCAATCATTTCCTGATGAGGTTCATCAGAGTTACCTATGGAAATCAATCGATATACACCATATCATCGGCAAGATTTGATTTTTATCCACTCGGAAAAGTTTCGCACTCAGTTAAATGAATTCCAACGTTCATTACATATTTACCTCGTCACATTTATCTTATCATTGCGTATGTTTCGTTTAACGTTTTTTGCTTGCATTCATATTAATATGCTTGGAACCATAAATTCATACCAAGATCAGAAAAATAATTCATTGATATATTCATCTATCCCGATCTATTTGTAATCAAACTAATAAATAAATAAGTCGCAAAAAGACTTTAAAAAACTCAGCAAACCTAACTGCGTAGATTATCATTGAGCGTAGAAACTCAAGATATTTGTAAATATTAGTATAAGTACATGTAAACAGTAGATTCTGTAAAATGGAACATCCATTTAAAAAATAAACATGTGGTAACGAATATAGGCATATGTACGTATCAGTATAGCCTTTTTCTCGCATTCAACTGCAATAACTGAACCGATGGAATTTTCAATGATTGTAAATAATCCACTGTAGGACCTAGTAAAGATTTAAAAACAAAGTTTAGAGGGGCACAATCTGTAGTATCCTGTTGTGTACAAAGGACACTGAAATCTCTAATCTTTAATTGGAACTGGAAACAACGTCATAATTGCATACATGTATAAATATTTAACGTGCAAAGGAGCATCATACTCTTAAAAGTAACTTATTTTTATTTATACACTTCAAGAAATTCATGGGTGAAGATCTGTCATCATCAACTGTCTACGTGTAATTGGAACCAGGTTAGAAAATTGTAATTCAAACAGTGACAACAAATACATACTAACAAAACAATATTGAAAGCTCAGCTTTTTGATGTTTTTTAAAATACACTCCAATAATGATAATATTTCATGTATACATATTTCTGGAATAATTATTATCTAAGGAGATAATTTTGCATCGTGCTTTATTAATAAATGAAAATGATTCAATGATTTGAAGTTCGTGAAAACCAATCCACAGACTAATCACATATTAAAACAAAAATCAAAGGAAATGGAAGCTTAGAAAGAAAAAGTTTAGAATGAGACGGAAGTTATGAGTTACAGTTAAAAACTACTACTAAATCTTTGTCTTATTCTAAAAAATCAATAATGTTATACAGACAACGTTTTTTTATTGTGAAGTTCATACGAAGATTTCACTTTTTCATTAGAAACTAATTAATAATTATTATTGTCATCTTGGGTGTACGAACCGAAAATAATTTTTTGTACTGATTCTCAATGGTCCTACAGAAAAATAAACAATCGTTTACATTTTTTCAAAAAAAAACATCTACTTCAGCACCACTTCCTCACGAACTCAGATTGCACGCAACAAATTTACATACACACTACAGGTTTTTCAGTTTTTGAACGGTTTACGTAGACCAATAACCTTTATACCACACCTATATGTTGTCACCAAAGAAACTAGCACTACGAATTTGGTCTATCTAGAGCTTTACTGCTACCTCAGACAACAACAAAATCATGGAAAGGTTGGTCAGAAAAGAAGCAAACAGAAAACATTTGTCAGAAAAGAAGCAAACAGAAAACATTTGTCAGAAAAGAAGCAAACAGAAAACATTTGTCAGAAAAGAAACAAACTGGAAACCTATGTGATATGGCCTCCTCTATCAACAAGAACTACGTAAACCTAATATCCTAATCAACGTCCATCAGCTCGCCTACAACAAAAGTAAAGACCCAGAAGGATGAAATTCTGTTTTTTAAAACCTCTTATCTTTCTGATGGGGAATGATCATATTTTCGTCGTGGCCACCGAATGATCAACCAAACTTATTAGTAGAGGAATCCCCACCACGCCCCATCCAGCCCTCAAGCCAAGCTTGCTTAAATATTAAATATAGAACATGATCCATACAAAATGGAGGTCTCAAAATATTAGTCACACGAATTGTAGCTCCAAACAAAAATCAGTTTGTATCAAAAGCAATATACAAATTCCAGGAGAAATCTCTTTAAAATTAAGAATAAATGCGCTATCATACGGACCATAATAATCTATGTCTCAGACGATCTAACAAAACTGTACATGCAAGTCGTATCAACGATTCTGAAGAAGCAGAGTGGTTTGAAAGATAATAATGTCCGTTACCAACTCGACGCAAATAGTTACCTAATAGTCAAAACAATTTTTATGAATCAGATTGCTGCTTACTTCGGCGCCTAAAATTCCAAACCTAAAACCGAAACCACAATAACATATGTGTAAAATTACATAATCGAACAGCAACGGTCTGTTTAATTTTTGTAATTTAAGTAAATCAGAGAAATGGTTGCTTAATTCCGATATCTGATGATTGTCCAAAGCGTGAAATGCAAACGATTGTTCAGCGAATCCTGACCTGCACACTTTATCCCGGCGCGTTAACCCAGCAACCAAAACTAAAACTAGATGAAACAATTGTAGGAATTAATAAGAGGGTAATTTCTAGTTTTAACACATACGACTAATTCTAAAACAAACATTAATTACGCGTTTCCTCAACATTATCTTCAGCACGGGTTCATCAAATAATGTACTTGAAACCATTGCCTTTCACACAGCCTGAGCACTGATGTTGACAGATTCTTTTCCAGGCAATGCTTTTTTGTGTGTCGGGGAGACAGCCCCTGGAAAAATCCCTCCGTCCATTCATGTCATATTATATGTGCATTAGTCCTAGGAGCAGAGACTTTCAATGCAATAAGTTCAAGGCGAGAACATGTTGGCAGCCACATGTATTCAATGTATCCATTGAATACGACTTACTTACTGGATAAATACAAAACATCAATGGATCTGAGAACTATATAGTTAGCTAAATTAGTGACACGAATATAAATACATTACCCAGGAGTTATACCATTATTTGTAGGAAAAATATAATGTATGTAGGGCCATGTTAATTTACTTTGATACACACAAATACACTACTCTGAAGTCTAATAACATTACGTTATCTTACGTTAGCTGATTCACTTATAAATATCGTATTATTTGACCGAATTATACAAAATACTTTGAGAGAATAAACTTTAGATACATTTCAGATATGTACTTTGATATAAATTTGGGAGTATTTTAAATATGTATTTCGTATTTCAAATGCGGCATTTTTATTTCATATTTTCTCTTTTTGTTGGAAGCAAAGTATTTTAATTTGTATCTTGCCCAAATGACTCCGGATATTTGTATTTTTTGTATCTTAACTAAGTTATACCTGGTATCTGGATTTTATATTTTTATTCTAACTTTTCTGAAAATGTACTTGTATTTTGTATTTCAATAGTAAATTCCATGTATTTTCCAAACCTCTGGTGGGATAACAAAATTGCTTTTCAAATATCAGGTGTGACAAGGTTTTGAATGTTCATCGATATATGTTCTTTCAAACACTCGGTATTTAGTTTTTGTATTGACAGGTTAGCTCTGCACTCACTTGATGTGTACAGATGCTACTGGGATGAAAATATAAATTTAAGTTTGCCTTTTGGGGATCAAATTAATATACACACGTACACATAAACACATAAAATAAAAATTTCATGACCATATTAAACATTTATCAAAATTCAGAAATTACTTACCCAATCTTCAACAAATCCTTTGTCGCTGTCTCTCCTTATCAAATTCTTTGTCGCTGTGACGAGAAAACGTCCACCCTTAAAGATTCCCTTACCACATACATCCTTCCTCCATCACATTCTTCCTTCATACAGATGACACAAGAACAACATCTAATTATATGCTTTTTATGCAGAGAAGGGAACTGAAGAACCGTATTAGGACTTGCTATAAGTCCTCAAACAAGTCCACAGGCATCACATATATTATGCTTCATCCAGAGAAGAGGACTGAATGACTGAATTAGGGCTTACTATAAGTCATCATTCCAGTCCACTACTCTACTATCGTACCAACAATGACACGCTGCTGAAATATGGTCTGATGAAGAAACTTCTGATTGCCAAACGAAACCCTTCCCACTGTTTACGCAACGACTCCCTTAGAGTAAAGTTTTTGTACCGAATTCTTGGATGGGCTCTTAAGTTTTTGTTTAATTCTGCCATTGGTGCCAGATACACGTTTGGTGATAGTGTTACGAGACTCTTCGGTAAGTGTGGCAAAATTTACCCCTTTATAGGCCAAAACCTTCTTGGACTAATTAACTTTATCCGTGACCTTCTGTACCATCATGGGTTTGCTTCCGTGTGGGAGTACCAATCACCAGAATACTTCTCAGGGAGTACTTACTCTATTCTATTTCTTTTTATCCCCTTTGCGACCGTTTTAGCCCTCATTCCTGATTCTGTTGAAAATAATATATATTAATAATAATTAAGAACACGTATTCAAATAACAGTTTGTAATCCAATGGATGGGTCAAAAATATTCCGGAAATAAACATTTGATTTGATCTGAATAATTAGTATTGTTCAAATATTGAAGAAATTTTGTAAAAAGTTTCTTTCAATGAAATGTAGTATGTATGGATGAGGGAAAAGAAAAGTACAATATTTTACATTTCCTCTCCAATGTATAAATAATGATTTTGAGTATACACGAAAAACTCGGTATAATGGATTTCCAGGGGACCGGTAAAAATTTTCCGCTATAACAAATGACCGTTTATGCATAAAACGGACAAAATCCGTCATATAATTTCCTAAATTACAGACAAGGCTGATTATACATACTGACTTAATTTCTTCGAATTACAACATGCAAACACCTGACTAATAACATAAAAATTAATCATGTAGAAACATCGAATTGACTAAATATTTAAGCACAATAATTTATTCTTCGACACACAGAAACTAAGTGATTGATTGCTAAACGTTTAAGTTGCCTTGAGTAACGATTACATGTTAAAGGGAACAAATCGAATATTTTGCAATAAATTTCCTTTTAAAATCTGTTATATGCATGCAAAATGTTTCCAAAGAGCTTCAAAATGTGTCCGTTATAACTAATTTTCCGGAATAAAAATGACCGTTGTATGCAATAATTTTAGCATTGCTTATATCGGAGCCTTGCCGGGACAAACAAATCTGTCCGGTGTAACTAAATATATGTTGTAGAGCCATCCGTTATATCGAGATTTACCTTTATTTGTTTTGCCATTTATTTATAAAAAATGAGACCCCCAAAATATGTAGTCTGCAGTCTCCATAAATTTTGTACAATCATCTGCTTCCACGAACTTCTGTTATCCTGACATTGACCTGTGCATAATTTGCTCCAAATCTTCAAATTGTTTCCATAGTTTTCCAGAGTTGGAACAGATTTTTTTTAGATACAACGAAATATATATTAAGGGTGTTAAAAATAAAAATGCTCTACGTTATATATCACGTCCAAAAATTTGTTGATGATTGTTTGGGGTATGTTGGTCTAAGTTTTGATTTGAAGTTTTGTACCCATCATCTTCCTTCAGTTTTTACTCGGGATATCTCTGAATCTGGTTTTCAGAGTTTAATGAGCCAATTCTCAAAAACATCATGAAATGCATTCGGTTGACCGAAAGCTCAATAGACGCGATAGGCGTCGTTTGCATTTGAAACCAGTATAAATGTAAATTAATTTCGAAGCTTGTTATGGTAGCACAATTAGTATTTTTATGAGCGAATTTCTGTCGGAAACTATTCCGAAGTTCTTAGATACTGTAAACCTTGAACTGATTTGCATAAATTTATTTGAAGTTTAAAAGGCAATCCCAGTCTGTATAATATCCATTTTTTCGAAAATTGGGAAATTCGAAGTGGTTTGCACAACTCCATGTTCAGGGAATGTGCAAGCGAAATTTAAAGCGCAAACTACGTTTTTGGAATTTTTTCAAAATTTTCGAAACATCGGAAAATTAAACATTTGAAGGGGTATGCACATCTACATGGTCAGAGCAGGAGTTTGTATTGGTCAATTTGTTTCCAGCTAAGCTTAATGGCATAGAAACCGTGTTTCCAGGATTTCCTTTGTTAGTTTTTTTGGAATTTTGGAATACTGGGATATTCGAAGTGGTTGTTTGGTCATTCACGCGATCAGGGAAACGTACGAACCAAATTTGAATTGTAAATAACGCTTTTCGAAAAATGAATAAAATTGTAGTGGTTTGCACATGAAACTGTAGTGGTCAGGAGGTTGTGCTTGTGAAATTTGTTCCCAGCTAAGTTGAATAGCATGAAATCCTTTGTGACCACAAAGTCAGAACAGAGATAATTCCAATGTAGCGCTTCACTCATAAAACGCTCTACTTATCAAACCGCACCCCGCAGAAGTTGTTTTTTTCTGATCTAACAGCGGACATATTCTCGCAAGGATTGTGCGCTGTCCTTTGAAATACAATACAAACGTGTAAATTGTAATGCGATACACAATATCTAGGTAAGATTTCCTTCCTTAGAACCTTTTTCAGATATCTTCTCAGTAGCATTGGATACAGTATTCAAATATATGTTGAATAATAATTCGATTACCGATATTGGATTTAAATGTTGAAAAAGTATATTTAAAAATACCAATTCCGATAAAAATACCAAGAATATACGAATGAAATACTGATTCCATTTCTAATTCGGACCAGCCCTGATTTCAAGGGACCATGTAAGTACATGCCGGGACAAGCAAATAAGTCCAAACAATAGTGTTACAAAGTTTACGGATAAATTTTTTAGTGCATAAATAAATAAATGATGAATAATCGTTTGTTCTTAAACTCGAATTTCGGAATTACATTTCTCAAAGTGTCTCAAACACTAGAAGTCATTTAAATACGACTTCTGCGTATTGAGACAGACTCATTTTTGCATCAACTCTTGTATACATATCCTTATTTGCTTAAAAAATACCCATCATCCGTTCAATCTAGTATCTGCTACCAACTATGTGTGCATGTAATTATGTTAAATTAAATTATGTAATTTCCCTCCAATGTGTTGTCACTTTGCTACTAGTCCAATGTCCGTGTCTTGACGTACGTAATAATTAAAGTCCATGGCGTCCACATTGCTTTGTACAGAGCTGCCTAACGAGGTGGTGCTGACCCTTATTTCCTTTAAAATAATGAAATTCAGTCTGTAGGGAACTGAAGATCCGACCGGATTACCTTTTGGATATGAATACAAATCAAATAACTAGCTACACGCTGTCATGAAGTATTATTTCGGAAAATGTTCTTTAGGCAAATGTACATAGTTAATAACTGTTGGAAATGCTTTTTTGGAACAGGAAATTGGATTGTATTGGAAATGGAATTTGTTTAACTTTGAGACATCGTTCAAGGGATTCATTTTATTAATTGAATTTCCGTAAATGGAATGGTTTTGCATTTGAATTTCAAGACCAATTCACCCATGTTATTAAGCGTAGTCATCGTAATGTCAGTGTATAAGTGTATGTTAATTATCATCAAACACGAATTTAGAAAATGTACTGTTTTGATTTTAGAACATATCTTATACTTCTATTCAGAAAACAAAACCATATTTACTCCAATAATTTAATAATTTAAGAAACTGCATGCTAATAACAAGTGAAATTTTTATGGAATACAAACGTGTATACGTAGTTACAGTACTTTAAATTCCGGACTTGAAGTCTGAATTTAAAATTCCTTCTCCTAATTCAAATTCAGGTGCTCAAGGTCAAAATAATGGGTAAAGTTGATAACCCACTTTCCATTTTCTACATTTTTAGAAATCAAAAATCTAGTTCGACTTGTATTTTTAACTATACGTTTGATGTCCTCGTCGGTGACATTTTGCACGTCATATAAATCAGGATTCTGTAAAAAGTTGTCCAAGAGGCACATGATGAAAACACCATGTGAAACTACTAAAATGTTTTCAGTTGACTGTGGCTCACTTCCATCGATTAATGCAAACATTTCCTAGAAGGCAGATAATTAGAAATATTTGAGATCATAGTTCTTTAATTCAAAATCGTAGTTACATACTCCAATGGACACAAGATAGTTATGATTGAAGACACTCACATACAACATGACATGACAACATACATATAAATGTACATACCTGCAGAAATTTATGAGCTCTTTCTCGGGCTTGCTCGTACGGTTCCCCATTTTCAACATCGACTGTGTGGCCCAGATGCAATGGTATATTTAATTTTATCAGCACATCCCACATATCCTTCACCGGTACCAATTCCTTATCCCCGAAGTCCTGAACGAAAAAACATTTTACTTACATCAGGTAAATTTAGGCCAACAACTGACATTATGCAATACACACTCTAATGTTCGAAATTTTACCCGCTCCCTTAACTCAGCCCGATATTCTACTGTAGGAACTGGCGTGCTAAGCTCAGAAACTATTTGTTCCAATGTCTCACGACATCTGTTGAGGTCACTACTGTAAATCCGAGTGAATGTCTCATCTTTAATGAATTTGCCCAGTGCTCGTGCCTAGAATTTTTAATGTACCATTTGAATTAGTAAAAGGTTGAAAAAATAACCCAAAACAATTTCACCTGAAATATCAATCGTATAGCATCTTACCGTCTCCAATCCCGTATCGGTCAATTTCCCTTGAGAGCGACTTTCTACCAAACCGGAAAGGTTACTTTCAGATTGTCCGCTAAAAATAGGATTTCCAGTTGAAATAATGTATTTTTTGAAAGATGTACCGTTTTAAGGCAGATACATAAATTAATTCGAAAATAAATTTTGAAATGACTTACTGTCGTACAATAGTGATGTGCCCCATGTTAGTTCAATTAAAAACAACAGCGTGTGGGGAAAAAAATTGCTAAACTATAAGGGATTACGTCTGTGCATATGTATCTGCTATAAAATAAAATCCTCTAATTGTTTCTTACAGACACGTTAGAACTCCTCGAAGGGATGATTATCACGGTGGCTAAAGAATACTAAAGATTCAAAGTTTCACAATACAGTACGCAGGTCTCCTCGTTTAAACCCCTTAAAAACACTATTTTTATAACCTGAAATAACTGAATGAAAAATCTGCCTCAACAAAAACAACAGTCATGTGTTTTTTCTTGACTGGTTTAATTCCGTTGGCTATCATACGCTAAAGTTTCTGTTTTAAAACTGAATCTGAGTAAACAAATGACCATAATCGCTGAGAGTGATTGATAAGTGTTGTGCAATAAGCCTCTTGAAGCTCTGAAAGCGTACTCCAAAGCGTACTTGTTGCATACGGTCATATGTGCTCATTTTTCACGTCATCAGAGACCTCACTCAAGTTGAAAGCAATAGCATGTATGTATGTATACGCATTTATAATTATATTAAATTATTTTTCATGGGGATAATTGGCTCATAGGCATTGCTATAACTGCAAGCGATTTTTCTGCCTGAGATACAGCACGCACGTCAGGATCTCAGGGTTCGGAATATACAATCGCGTGGTAGGGCTTTATGTAATCATTGGGCTACTAAAACGATAATCATACATTGTCACGGATGGGTGTGTGCTGTTACTGTATCTCTCTAGCGATTTCGTCGTGATGGGATATTGACTGATTGTCAGCAGTTATTACAGTCAGAAACAGCCTATACCCAATGATATCATTTTGCTTGTCTTATTCCATTTGAAACAGACGGTGTGTGACTGCAAGTTCACAAACACATCTGTAACTGTCAAAGTCTGGAGTGCATGAACTTTCATCCTTGTATGTTTCCTGCGTGGTTTGCGCAAACGTTAGTCTTATTTTGTTGTTTAATCAGTATAGGGCCAATATTTGTATATTTATTATTGTTGATTTTTATTGTAGTATACACAATTACAAATACTCACACATTAGTATACTTGAATGGTACACTGTCAAATATGCATGCTGAAAATTCGGTGTAACCAAATGAGCCACTAGATATCTTCCGCCTTCTAATATTCTGGATGACATGAGAAGGCTTAATTTTTTGCAAAGAATAATTTTAATAATAAATTTACCCAATTTAATTAAATTAAATTTAATCATTAATGTGATAGAAAGCGCTTGGTTAGTATAAACATTAATTAATTGATTGACTAGAATCACTCCGGACAAGTTTTCGTCTCTGGGATTTCTTGAGTGGGTTTTTATGCAGCCCATTTCTTATTTCCGGCATTAAATTTATTTCATATGTTGGGGCCCCATCATCTGCATTGATTTCACTGTTGATGTTTAATTTCTATAAGATAAATAGAAAGCACTGCGTACGGATTCCGGGAATAACTGGCAAATAAAATACAAAAAAGGAATAAAATAATCACAGTGCAAATTAGTTGAACTAGTCTGGTAACGCTGTCCATGTCCGACGTCAGTTTACCAAGTGCTACACTGTTTTCCAAAATGGCTTCCATCAAATCGTCTGATTCAATATTCATCTCGTCGAAATCCTCTGTTTCAAGCATAAAATTTAACTAGGCAAAAAAGAAGCGCTAAATGCACTCATCAGAAACCTTTTAAGTTATATTAAGGGTCGCACAATAATAGTAAAATCGTTTTTTCTGTTAATATGTATCATCAGTAACAATAATGCATTTTTTTAACCTCTTAAAGCAAAATACGTACCCATTTTCTCTTCTTGTTTGAAAAACTTGACTATACGTTCAATGATACCAAGTCCTTTTTTTGCATTCGGGTACTCTACTACAGATGTCTTATCCACTTTTCTTAAGAGACAGTTCGGCATTATCTTCTCCATATTAGTATGACTTTGAACCTGTACAAATAAATTCATATCAACTGAAATAATAATTATTTTTATACCCATGCCAAAACCTACAAGACAGTTATGCAGGAGTAATTATTATTATACCTGCATGCTCAACCGCTTCAACTTTGCATTGTTTCTCACTAGCTCAATGTCTCCAACAGCCAAACCAATCAGCAAATTGATCATAACAATAGGCATAAATACCATGTAGACGCAAACCATTGGGAAAGTTGCATACGGATGAGGAATTCGACTGAAATTATTTTTACTAATTTTACTAGTACCGTATAGAGTCATAGGTAAAAATTATAGTTTAAAAAAAGTGGCAAAAAAGTTATCAATACCGCGGGTATGCACATTCGGATACGGTGGTGTACATTCGTGTATTCGTTTGTTTAGATTTTTCCATCTTATCACAATGGTAAGGATAGAGAAAGGTATTCATAAAATCCAAATCTCCAAGCATCATTGAAAACGTTCGCATCATTGCCATCGGAATGTCGGAGAAGGCAATGTGATTGCCCTTCAAAACCATGTTTATAAATTTAGAATGTCGTCTATTTAATACACCCTATTTATTATTTTACAATAATCTATTGATTAAGGGCTCAAATGTGTCACATACATATATAACTTGTTCTTACATTTGACAGCAACACATAGAATGCCATCGCGAAGGCTACAATGAGAACAGAGAAAATAATGAGGACCCGAAATAGGGTTTTCAAGATTTCCAAGAACATGGAAACATACAGACCAACAGCGTCGAACCTGATTCAATTAGGACACTCTCAATTGTTATACAGTTTGTGAGTACGGTTCCAATTATTAGGTAGCACTATTCACACGCAGATAGTACATACCTTTGCATAATTAAAAGGAGATAAAACCATCCCATAAAGACAGCAACCGCCAAACTGGGATTATCTAATTCAGTCACCGCTTCCGTGTCTTCTGCTACAACGAAGATATTAATCAGTGGAACAACCGTGGCATAAAAACAACTCATGTTCATGATAATCCAAACCCTGAAAAAAAAACAATGCCTTTAAAATGACTTCCTGAAACTACCTCAGGTCCTACAATGTTTTCAAAAAAATATTCATATTCAAGTTCTACTTTACATTGAATGATATGTAACTATACATACACATGGACTGCTTACCACGTGTCAAGGTTTTCAAAGTATTTGATCCTGTATCGGTATACGCTTATAATTTCGACGAACAAGTTAAAACAGGTCAATACTGCATTCCCAATGCAGGTGATGTAGAAAATCTCGAGTCCGACGTGGGAATGTCTACTTCGATAGTAGGAATACGAGGTTTCCTATTAATTGAAGTGTACTAATTAGAATTTGATAGGAGTATAAATAAATGTAATATTCATCCCTAACCAATTTATCATCTTCAAAAAGGGAAATATCAATTAATTCCGGTCCAGGACATGAAGGACCAACCCCCTCGCTCTTGTTAACTGGTTCATTGAACCATTTCCAACGACTGAAAAAATCAAAATCCCTTCCCTCTTCATGAGTGGTATAAATGGTCACCATGCTCAAGAAGAGTAGGTAAAAGACGAGGTTTGTGTACTGGAAGAACTTCCCATAAGCATTCCATTTCATCTCCAGATATTTTAAAGTTAGCTCATGAGACAGAAGACCTACTCGATCGTAAGTCACCATTTCCTACCACAACATATTTATGGTCAGGAGAAATTCTTGCCTTTAAGACAGAAAGAACGAGTTATCTTCTACCAATTATTACATTTAGGATGGGTAAATATTTGTTGTCCTTCCCTTTGAAACCTCCAGGATGGGTTAGCCATTTGAAGTTGTATTCCACCTGGGGATTCAAAAGTTTATCATCTCAGAAGTAATAAATATGAAACCACTACTGGCTTTTGACCATTTTGTAATAACAAGGCGCACGAAATAAGCTGGCGAGTCCGGCTTTTCATTGGCGGACTTTTTAATCCCAATATCAAGAACAGCTTTAGCAACGGCCGGCATTTTGGCAATGAGAGTATCCATTATGCACCGATGTCTTCCACTGGTCAATCCCAAGATTTCATCACCACTACAAATTCAATGGGTCATTGGACTTATGTAGCTTGTATGCTGTGCAATCTTTAAGTATAATTAATTGTGTTTACTGAATTGTTTTGCAATAAATGATAAATTATTATAGGTACTTATTGTAATTATTTGAATAATAAACCCAACCGGTTTTTATGAGTAACCATTACGTAAGCTACTTCAGCGAACTTATTCATTAGTGCTAGATCAATGGCACTACATCCGTCGTGGTTGTAAATAAGCTGACAATTAAGCCGAAGAAGAAGTTCCACAACCTTATATTTGTCATGAATTGCCGCACTATGCAGAGGTGTATTCTGAAATATTTTCCACAATCAAATCAGGGACGGGGCAAATATGCTTTTTGAATTGAGTTACGAATAATTATACAAATTTCAGAAAGATACGCCGTACCCCGTATTTGTCCACCAAATCAATCAAATGAGAATGAGTGTTTAGGATCAGGCTGATCACGTCCTTGTGCCCATTTTCAGCAGCCAGATGTAAAGGGGTCCGACCTTGGTAGTCCTTGCGCAGAAATGCGCCCTTTTTCATGAGAATTTCCAGTACGCGATGATGTCCTGTGTATTAATGTTTTTGATCAATTCGATTCGGTTAATTTCATTAATACAGATCACCTTAACAGTAACTTGTTGATTGACCTTCGCGTGCTGCCACATGAACTGGTGTCCAACCATTATTATTATTATCGTTGAGAAGCGTTGAGGAATGATCATCCTGCATAATTAACTGGATAATTTTTGATCGTCCAAATCTGTTGAAAAATAATTCAACAAGACTGTGTCAATCAATTGCAAAAAAATACATTGCGATTGGTCCCACAAAATGCCCAGCGTACAAATTAATACGTAATTACCGGCAGGCAGTATGTAGAACAGTGTCCCCATCTTTATTTTTCGCTGTAATGCTTGAACCCAGCATCAGTAATTTACTCACGGATTTAATTTGACCACTTTTGGTTGCTATATGCAATGCTGTGTCTCCGTTCTTATCTTCGATTTCCAATATTGGAATGAAGCTCATCTATTTGATTACTCAGAAACGCTGCGTATAGACACTACAATACCCTTAAAAATAATTATGAACTCAATAATGAAATACTTACTGAGATTTCTTCATCAATGATTTTGTTCAAATCTCCCTTGTGCATCACTATTGTATGTAAAACTGTTCTTTTGTTCACATTCTGGATCTTAGTATTGGCTCCGAGACTAACAAGAGTTTTTATAGTTTTCCAAGCATTTTTTGAAGCTGCCAAGTGAAGGGGTGTGCACTGGTTTTTGTCTAACGAGTTGAGATGAGCGTTCTGAAAATAAATACGAATTTTCTTGCTGTAGCTTATAGCAATTTTGAGCGTTACAGTCTACGATTTAATGTAATTCACCTGTTGTAGAAGGAATTCAACAAGTTCAGTATGATCGAACATGGCGGCATAGTGAAGAGGGGTCATTCGCTCCAAATCGCAGGACTTTAAACTAAAATCCTTCTCGTCGGGTTGAAGCTGCAGGTTGCAAATGTAATTTACTCGTTACTTTTTTGTTTGCCCAATTTCCCTTGCTAATCCAAACTGCTATCTTAACAATCATTTTATCCTTACTTCAAACAAGAGCTTCATAATCTCCATCGATCCTTGTGCGCAAGCTAAATGAACGGCAGTTGAAAGATCTTTCTGTGCAGCTGATATGTTTGCCCCGGACTCAACGCATAATTGCACAGTCTGTCCCCGTCAATGAAATAGCAAATAATTAACTTAAAAATGCAGTTACAAAATAATTACAAATATGCATTAATTGAACGAAATACCTACTTTCGCATCCCCGCTTTGAACAGCAAAATGTAATGCTAAATTTCCGTCATTATCTGCAAGATTGATCATCTCTTCCACGGGACAACCACATTTTGCCCCTGAATATAGAAGGTTTTCTAAAGCCTTCAAAGATCCATGTTTTCCTGCCTATATACACATAAATGCATAAGTATTTATACATTATTTTAAAAATACCACACGGTTCAATCATATTTTATCCAGGTACACAAATCATAACGTTACCTCATGAACGGGTAAGAACGAGTGACTGCAAGCTTTACGAGGCGAAGCGTGAAACTGTTCAACCTATTTAGATATATATAAAAAATCATAGTAATTATTATGTAATGAAGGGAACGAAAAAAAATGGAAAAACTTAAAAAAAAATTTAAATGCGAAACTTGCCAAAATTTTGACGCAGTCAGAGTGATCATGAATGCAGGCCAGATGTAGTGGTGTCCGACCATGCTCTCCAGGTTGATTTACATCGAAGAGATGTACATATTTAGATAAGGCTTTCAAAGACTTTGCTTTCCCATACTGTGCGGACAGATGAAGTGGTGACTGAGACTTCTTATTGAGGATACTTGGATTGGCTCCACTGTCAACAATTATAGAGTAGCTATGTGCATGTGTATATGCCAATAAACTAGAAAAGCCACATTATAGTAACCTTTAAGTTCTTACTTCTCCAATAAGAATCCTATAGAATCCAATGCCTCTGACCTGACTGCAATATGTAAAGGAGAGCAACCGTCTTCGTCCAGGGTGTCAAAACTTTGTTTGTATTCATGAATGACTTTTAAAATGGCAGTGCGGTCCTTTAAGGCTGCTTGGTGCACTGCTGTCCGACCCTTGTTGTCACATACCATCAGTAAGGAAGGGTCCCTGCTGATAAGTTGCGTAAATTCCTTAACGTTCCCTCTCTCTGCCACCTATCACGAACACATCAGAATACTATAATAACAAAAACTTAATTCTGTGCAGTATTTGTACTAAATATTATCGTTACTCGTAATATTCTTAAAGGACTTTCTTCCAGAAAGCATAGCCCTTTGGTATGGCCGGATGTTGCCTTATTATCAGTTTCGTTATTGATGCTATTAGGACCAGCCGACTCAACTTCCACAGAACTCTCTGACAAGCAAAAGCTTCTACCCATACTTATACCCACTTCTTCCCTAATTTTTGTTCTTCTTGGGTCAACTATTGGACATGACCTGGGGCCAATGTTTGAGGTGTTCTTACAACTGGAGTAACTGTGAGAGTGCAATTGCATTTACACCATAAATAAGGATACTAGGCAAGTGTGACATGTTCGGTGAAAGCACCCCTGAAAGAATGTCAGGTTTGAGCAAGGATGCAAATATTGAGGGCTTAATTCTATTGATTTAATTACCTAAAATATCCCTGAGGAATGAGCTTCCCCGCAATATTTAATTATTTAAAGCACAAACTCGTTTATGTATGCAGGGGCGCGGTTTCATTGTGATTAATATTGTTTCAACATGTCATGCCGATTAATTCGGGGAGAAAAACATGGAGGATGAAACGATCCACGATTCATTAGACAAGTATTAATTAAAAATTATAGTTTCTGCAAAGTGTAGATAATACAATCTGTAAATGTTGTACTCGCAATGACCTTTTTGTATCATGCGGTATGTTTAATGACAGCGGTACATGAGTTTTCATCCTATGGCCTTCTTTTGTATAAATTATGAAGTGATTATTATAGGAGTCGTTATTACAGCAATCATTTCTAACAGGAAACATATATTTTCGTACCCAATGAACTGAGGCTGATAACACGAATACAGACACTGGGTGAGCTTCAGGTAATTAAACTTTATTTACATGAAGATACACAGATGTAACATTAAATATGTTTATACACATATAGGTATTACATACACAAACACACATATTATCATGATTGTGCATTCTTAATGTTCATAACTTTAATTTTACAAGTGAAAACTTGCTTGCAGTATACACACGTATACGTGCACAAGGTACAATGTTCTTATACATCCATTTCAATTCTCACCTTCACAGCATAAATAATTACTTAGACTTTGATGAATGGATACAATTTGATTAACAAAAGATTAGATATATTAAAGAACTAGAACTACATGTCAGTAATTTTTCTTGAAGCATGGTAACTCAAAAAGCGTAAGCAACAGCGTCTACAGACAAATTTCTGCCGATAACATTAAACGAATTTGAAATTATTTGAAATTTATGCCGCGGAAATTGTAATAAAGCTGTTTTTCTAATAAAATGTGTAACATTTTAAGAACACTTCCCTTATATTCCCAGGTCTCAATTCAATTAAGGTCTTCAAATTGGGTTTCATCGCCCTGATTTAGGTCACTCTTTATCTTTAACGTCTGCAAACAAAAAATGGATTTTAGTTATAAACTACGTACATTTGAACGTTTGCATTTAGTCTGTATATTTTATAAATTTGAGTAGACTCATTATCGCACGGTGCAAATATGCTGGGCCCATGTTCTTATATTTTCCATGTCAGAGGTAAGTTTCTCCAGTGTCGCACTATTATCAAGGATTGCTTCCATTAAGTCATCTGATTCAGTTTTCACATTATTCTCATCTTCTGCTTCAACAAAATAATTGGTGGTATATATATATGCATATTATTATTATTTATTATTCGAACTATTGTTTGAAATACTTGAGCATATAGGTTATCAAAAATTCCTTAGTTAGTATTCCTTTCACCTTTTTTATCTTTGTGCAGAAAACATTCAGCTAACCTTTCAACCATGCTCTTTATGGTTCTGTTTGGATACTCAACAACTGAGTGTGAGGATTCATTCAATTTTGCCAAGATAAACTTTGGAAGGGATTTTTCAATGTTTGTATGGATTTGAACCTGCAAAATCAATTTGTACTTGCTTTCATCGCAGAAGTTTTATCATATTACAATTAGTGGGAAAATTTGTAGCTCATACAAACCTGCATGCTCAAACGCTTGAGCTGAGCGTTCTTTCTCACCAGCCCAATGTCCCCTACTGCCAAGCCAATGAGTAAATTGATCATGGCAATCGGCATAAATATCATGTAAACGCCAACCAATGAGAAAGCTGCGTATGGTTCAGGTGTCCGGCTAAAACAGAGTTACACTTCCGATGAAACCCAACAATAAAAATTCTGGAAATCTTCACGTATGTAATTCCAACTTACAATTCGCTAAATATTTCCAGAAATCAAATAGTAAGACAATATAAAGTAACCATGAGACTCAGGTTTTAATTTATAATAATTACCGAGACTGTTTGCATTTTGGGAAATTTGTATACAGCCTGATATTGGTTCGATTATTTTTCTCCATCTCCTCACAGTGGTGGGGGTAAACGAAAGTATTCATAAAGTCCAAGTCACCCAACATCATTGAGAAAGTTCTCATCACTGACATACGAATCTTTGAGAAAACCTCATGGTTTCCCTATAGACATTTCCAATCAGAAGGGCTGTACACGACAACTTATTTTTGGATAAATTAAGAAACATAGTAAATTTTACAGATTTGGAGTAACCAATTGTAAGACCAGTTGCATACATTCGACAGTAACACAAAAAATGCCAACGCGAAGGCTATTATCAGAATGGAAAAAACAATGAGGACCCTCAAGAGCGTTTTCACTATTTCCACGAACATTGACACATACAGCCCCACGGCTTCAAACCTGTTTAAAAAATTGTTAGTTTTAACTATTTTGTGGCATTTTCATGCTAAAAATCTGAAAAGGAATAACAAATGCAAAGGATTACCTTTGCATAATGAGTAGAAGATAAAACCATCCCATGAAACAAGCAAGGGCAAAACTGAGATTGACCCACTCCCAATTAATGGCCCCGCTCCGAGGGAACAGTGCATCAATTAAATGATGATAAGTCGCTACTAAGCAGCATACATTCATTGTAATCCAAACCCTATTGATAAATTACAAGGTTATTAATTTCAGGAGATTTCCTGGAATTTGCACAGAACATTATTTTTTGCTTACCAAGTGTCGATATTTCGACAGTACTCGAACCCATGGCGTACAATGTTGACCCCTTCTAAGAGCAGGTTAAAAATAGTTGAAAATCCTATTATAAATGAGACGACCACAAGAATCTCTGGCATATTTTCTGACGCGTTCTTCATCTTATAACGGTCGTAGGCCGAGTCCTAAAGGGAAACAGTAAACGAGCTTTTAGGGGAAATATATGTACAAACAAATCCATTCATATATTTATATTTACTTGGACATTATTTCCAGGGGTTTTTATTAATCCTACCCTTTTAAATTCCCTGAAGAGTGTCATATCTATAAACTCCTGGGCCAAGCATGATGCCCCATTTGGGTGAAGGCTGTCACGAGGCTCATCAAACCAATTGTATCGAACGTAAAAGCCCCACTCTCTTTGCAAATCGTTTGTAGCTAGTAGTGTGACAAGGGCCAGATAAATGACATAAAATGCGAGGTTTGTGTACTGGAAGAACTTTCCGTAAGCATTCCATTTCATTTCCAGATATTTCAAAGATAACTCATGCGAGAGGAGACTCACTCGGTTGTGAGTCGCCATTTCCTATTGAATAATTTATTGTAATGGTACAGTCCTGTGCTAAAATTAGGGCTTTCGCTAAAACTGGACACACATGACAATGAAAAAACAAATAGGAATGATGTATAATTATTACTACGTTACATAAAATAGCAGTTAATGTATTGATAATACGTTTAATATCGGGAGATATCCACTGTGACCCTTCCCGAAACATCTGTCTGGTCTTTCTAGCCATTTGAATCTGTATTCTACCTAATAATTGTCAAGTCTCATGTTACAAATCTTGCTACGTTACCATCGGAAAATATTCCAGATAACTTAATGTGACTTGCATGATATGAGGGGGAATTAGGTTTTTCTTCTGTCGATTTTCGGATTTCTTTATCAAAAACCGCTTTCGCTATTGCTGGCATTTTGGCTACAAGCGCTTCCATGATGCAGGGATGTTTCCCTTTGCTCAGCCCTAAAACTTCGTCACCTCTGAAATTTTAGAGGATAGTTGCACTCACAATATTAAGTATTTGACGAAGACAAAATTGATACAAGCAAATGACAATTTATTGTTTTGACTTCTAAATAACTGTATATACGCTTACATGCTATAAACATTGCGTGCTTTGTTATAAGCATTTAAAATAAATACTGACCGGTATTTTTCCGTTACCATAATGAACGTCACTTCAATGAACTTATTCACGAGCGCAAGATCAATTGCACTGTAACCATCGTTGTTGTACGTCAGCTGACAATTAAGCCGAAGAAGCAGCTTCGTCACTTTTGGTTGATTATTTAGCGCAGTGTAATGCAAAGGTGTATTCTGGGGTTGTAAAAATTATTCGTAAGTGGCAGAAGGATATTTGACTCAATTGTACGAGCAAAAGACCTAAAACAAGCGTGTACATTAGCTTACCCCACTATTATCTGCAATGTCGATTAAATGAGAGTAGCTTTTTAGCAATGAACTAACAACTTCCCTATGTCCCATTTGGGATGCTAAATGTAAAGGAGTTCGACCCTCCAGATCCTTCAGAAGAAAGGCTCCTTTTTTCAGCAAAATTTCAAGAACTCCACAGTTACCTTAAAGTTTCAATAATCCAATTGTCAAAAACCCGTGAGCAGCAAGATGACACACGTATTGTAGATGAATACTATAAATGTTAACTATAATATAATTATACCTTCATGTGCTGCTAAATGTAAGGAAGTCCAAGCATTGTGGTTGCTATCGTTAAGAACCGCATAAAATTTGTCATGTTTTGATAATATCTGGATCATTTTGATTCGACTGTATCTGTACACAGGTTAACGGGAACAAGTTAATGGGATTTATGCTGGATTCAATGCTCGGCACGGGTACAAAAAAACGGTACCCGTACCCGTATCCGTACCCGAAGTGCGGGTATCGCAATATCTGGTATATGTGTATACCCGTACTCATACCCGAGTATCCGGGTACAAATTTTTCATACCCGTACCCGCAATGTAATATCAAACCATGTACCTGTACCTGCATTGTACCCGTCCCCGAATACTCGAAAATTTTACCCATACGCGGGTATCTAAGTGTCGTACCCGTACTCGTACTCGGGTACTTTATATCCAGATTTCTCTAAATGTAATTAGTACATAGTACGTTATGTATAATAATGTATGACAGTTTAGTGTGTAATTCTGACTAGCTAGAGCCGTATTTGTTAGTGTATATTTTCATTGAAGAGTAGAAAAACTAGAAGCGTTTTTGATTAGAAATAAAATTAACTTGCATACTTGAAGATTCATCAAAATATTACCAACCGTACAAAATTTAGCTGAATCCTTTTCCCCACTTCTATTTTGTTATTATTCCTCGTTTGTGTTTATTTATTTATACTTCTTAAAATTTGTTTCCCTAAAAGCATATATTTTAGCTACACAGTCTAAAATAGATTTACTGTATGTTTTAAGGTCAAAAGAGTATTAACACTAGGCTACATGTATTCAGACGACGTACGGGCATGATGGTATAAAATTCATCAAAATGTCTCAATTCTCAACTTGTCCAAATACTCGGGTACAATGGTCATGGATACGAGTAAATGACCCCATTACACCCGTACCCGGTGGGTATATACCCATTTTGAAATCCGTGTACCCGTACCCATACCCGTATCCGAAATTTTGAGCCGACCAAGGTGTACCTAGGTAGTACCCGAAATTGATCGGGTACACAAAATCGATACCCGGGTAGTACCAATACCCGTAGCCGTACCCGTTTACCCGAGTATTACCCATACCCGTACCGAGCACTGGCTGGATTGTTGTTTTTGCATTGACGATGTAGGATACAAGAAGAACTTAATTACCGACACGCCACATGAAATACGGTATCTCCATCTGTATTTTTAGCGGTAATCTTCGATCCCAGAGTTAGTAACCGTGCCACAGAATTTAACTGACCATTTTTGACTGCGATGTGCAAAACTGTGTTCCCAGCTTTGTCTCGTATTTCCAATATTGGGATAAGTCTTAGCTGAAATACGTAAAAAGAACAAACACATCTTTTTATTTTGAAACTTTGAACAATTATTAGCACGAAATTCTATAGGGATCAAACCCTCACAGCCGTGTCCTCGTTCAAAATATTCTCAAGGCTTCCGTTACATTCTGCGATGGTATGGAGTAAAGTCCTCCCATTGACATCCTGAATTGTAGCATCCGCCCCTTCCTCAATCAGAATTTTAACAGATCTCCAAGCGTTTTTAGAAGCGGCCAGATGAAGGGGTGTGCTCAAATTTTTATCCAATGTATTCAGAGACAACTCCTTACGGAAAATTACAGTGTGACACACAACAGGCTTCTCGTGGCTATAACCTGTCTGAATTAAATTGTTTTTATTATACAGATCCATAAATACCTGTTCCGCAAGAAATTCAACTAGATCGGTGTGGTCAAACATGGCTGCATAATGCAAAGGCGTCATTCCCTCCGAATCTCTTGAGGCCAAACTCTTCTCTCGTTCATTGGGTTGAAGCTGATAAGACATTCCGGATTGCGACACGTAATAGTTTTATGAAGTTCCCATTAAAATGGCAAAGTGGCACATCAAATCATAAGAAATTTTCTTTTGGAATTACCTTAAACATGAGTTTCACAATTTCAATTGAGCCTTGGGCACAGGCTATGTGCACAGCATTAGACAAGCTTTTCTGTAGAGCGGATATTTTGGAGCCAGACCTCAAGCATATTCGTACAGTCTGAAATACTTCTTAATTTCAACGACTTTCTTATTGAGCTTATTTCGAATTAAGGTTCATTAGGATGATATTTCTCTCTTCAACAAGATATATGTAACCATAATGTTTTCGCAGAAACTAAAGTTACTATTTAAGAACTGACTTACGTCATAGTTACCACTTTGAACAGCCAAATGCAAGGCTAGGTTTCCTTCATTATCAGGAACATTAAGCAATTCATCCTCGAGACATCCCACTTTTGCCGCCGAACACAGCAAATTTTCTAGAGACTTCAATGAACCACGTCTTGCCGCCTATGAATTGGGCATTGGGAACGATGTTTTCAGCAAGATTTAAATACAAATTTTAATAAAGACATTAACTTGCTGACAATCATCATCGACTGGAAACTAACTAAATTAAAACTACGGGAAAATAGGAACGTCACACAATTCTAGAGAACCAGTCGCAGTAACGCAATGCGGTACTGAATTGCGTTATGGCCGAAGCCATAAAAATGACATTGATAAATTTGATTGAACTTTCTGAAGCACACTTACCTCATGAACGGGTAACATTGAATGTGAACATGCCCTTCGAGGGGATGCAAGGAGTTGTTCAACCTACTTTTAATAATATTAACTTATACTATATTACTTTATACATACAAAGATTTATAACCTGGGAATATTTTGTAATAAAAAGAATTCATGTTTAAATTGTATGTAATTAAATACAAGAGAGTACAACTTTCCAAGATTTTGACACATTCAAACTGATCATAAATGCAGGCCAAATGCAATGGTGTCCGCCCTTGATCTCCAGGTTGATTCACGTCTAAAAGGTGCAAATGCTTGGCTAGTACCTTCAAAGATCTTACTTTCCCAAGTTCTGCTGCGAGATGAAGCACAGACTGATATTTTTTATTCAGTACTCCTGGGTTAGCTCCACTGAAAGCAAATGACAAATCTGCATTAACATAATGGTAATGTACATCTTGTATGATTCAAGGTGTTGACGTTAATTTTATGATAATTAAAATCTCGTTGAAAACGAAATTCTACAGCACTGATGCTGCATTGTATTGGTAAATAATTAGCATTAAGTAATTAAACCCGAAAATGGTAGTAAATAAAATGCTTACTGTCGTAATAAAAAGGAAATAGCATCCAGAGCCTCCTCCTGGACCGCCAAATGCAATGGAGAATTACCATCAATATCCAAAATAGAAATGTTTCCTTTGTACTCCAAAATAATTTTTAAAATTGCAATGCAGTTCTTCAAAGCAGCGTAATGTATCGCTGTCCGTCCGTTATTATCGCACACATCCAATTTTTCTATATCGCTGCTCACAATTCTTTTGAATTCCTCAACACCGCCATTTTGTGTAACCTGATAAAACACAAGTGGGCTTAGTTTCGAGCCTGGCGTATTTTAAAGGGAAATTTGATTATCAGTAAAGCCTTGCTATAATAATTATCACCATTATATGTTACCTGCAAAATTATTAGTGGGCTTTCTCGAGGGAAACATTTACCATGTCCCGAGCCAGCCGTAGATTTAAGGCCCTCGAAAGTAGCTAATGATTCTTTGCTTAGCAAAGATTTTCGTTTCGACAAGGATCGTTTCATAATTTTAGGGCTGACTATCCTTTTGCTATTTTAGTTTGGCCCTTTCAAATCTTGAAGAAACGCTTAACGACCACAGGAATTTATACAGCGCCTTCAAGAACCAGTCCCTTCACGCACATTATATGTTTTCTTCTAAAGAGTATTAACTGTTTAAAGATTTCGAATTCCAGGGAATTTCCCTAAGGGTTTCTCTTATTTAGAGACTTAAAAACAACTAGTTTTCAGGTTACATATTTTATAATATAACCGCAGTATGATAAATAGCAATACATGTATGTATATACATACATACATATTTAACAATATAAATAATGAATTAACAAAATTTATTAACAAAAACACCTATGGTTTTTTCAGAACTATGTAAATCATTTGTGTGTAAACACGTGTGAATCTCTTGCACCCAGAACTGTATTTATTAGTACCTGCAACCATTTAGCTTTAGCTATTAAAACTTCTTTGAAGTTCTGCAAAGATGCAAGCAGAAATTGTGTAAAGGGAAATTGTCTGACAACTCCACGCCCATCGCCGTTCTGTAATAATTATTTTAGTCCCAAATGGATCATTTCAAAGCCACAATATAGCTATAATGCAACCTTATGGAGATTTGGCTGCTCGAGGAGCACATTCTTATGCGTGCAGTTATGAAGCAGATAGTACTCATACAGTTGGTTCTAATTCCATGTTAACAGGGAATTTCATCCTTTCAATCATGCGAACATGTAGGGTTTCATTAATTAAAAGCATTATTATTAGCATGATAAATTAAATTAGTGAGAAATTCTTGTATTGAAACTTCTGATACAAACGAGAAACGAAATTTTAATAATGAGTGGTACTATAGTGTTACTGTTACATTAATATAATATTTGTACTTCCTACGGATATTTCAACTTCACATAATTTTATTTTTATCTATATGTACATACAAATGGTTCCAAGTAACCGCTTAGAACTGCCCCTGGCCTTTATAAGGAGAGACGATAAAAAATATTCAATCCTCCCTTTGAGGGTAAATTTTATTTAGTTTTAAAACTTAAAAAAAAGAATTCTCCAACAGAATTGAAGTTTGACATTGCTATCTTATTTAACGTTTTTGTAAGAGATTTTGATACTTATTTGAAATTTTCAAGAGTTTTCAAACAAACACAACACGGCATAAGAAACTCAAATTATCAAGCAGTCGTTATGTGATCATGAACAGTTCCGAAGCGAATTGAGGTTAGGCTCTTTCCAAATGTTGCCATGTCTTGGAAATGTATCCAATCACCGTTCACAAATGAGTTTGGGGAAACAGAAGTCTACATAAAAGTGCAATGGACAATATAACAACCATCTTTCTATGCTCGTAACGAGTAGATCAATATAGTTTTATTCCATCGCTGTAAAAATAATTTAATTACAAAGCACTCGAATGACACCGTTGAGTGGATGGCTTCCTCCGGACTCGTCTACTCAAGTGTCGCTGCCAATCTTTCCTTAAGCTAGACATTGGAGGGCTGTCCTTTGGTATAAGTTCATCTTCGTCTTGCATCTCATTGTTTATACTGAGTTTCTGAAATCCATAAATAATAATAATTATCCCAATCCTGTCAAACACTCAATGAAAGGTAACCCTAACAAGTGATCTTCTTTCAGAATAAAATTTATTAAAATTAAAAATTCCCTTGCTATCAGCATACTTACAGTGCACATGAGCTTCACCATTGCTTTGAGCTGTTCGATATCCGACGTGATCTGAGAAAGCGTCACGTTGTTATCAAGGATGGCTTCCATCAAGTCATCGGATTCAATGTCAACATCATCTCCCTCATCTACAAATACATACATATGTAGAGATATACATATTAAACCAGTGCATGGTCAGGGTCACAGAAATAATGACACTATTTCAAGTCAAATAACTGACAAGTAGTTTTGCGAGTAAATTTTTTTAGACACCGCTAGAATTTACAGTACCTTTTTCTGGTTCGCTAGGAAAAAACTTGGAGAAGCAATCAGCCACCATTGAGTATTTTCGAGCATTTGGATACTCCACAACTGAAGTTTTGTCCAATTTCCTCAAAAGGAACGGTGGGAGAGATTTCTCAATGCTAATGTGGGACTGGACCTGTAAGAATAAACAAAATTATTTATTTACACGCATCTCTGTACTCACGTCGGAAATTGTCGTGTAATTAGTCCATTAATTTAAAGCAATGATTTATTACATCTCTCCTGAAGAAATATTATTACTACGTTTAAATGCCTACATACAAATTTTTTTAAGTTAAAAACTAAAAAATTAAAATTAAATACTGACCTGCATACTCAGCCGTTTTAATTGAGCATTCTTCCTCACGGACTCAATGTCTCCCACTGCCAGACCAATCATTAAGTTCATCATGACGATAGGCATGAAGACCAGGAAGATGCATATTGTACCGAATGTAACGTAGGGATGAGGGACTCGTCTATCAAAAATTAAAGCTACATTACTAGACCTGGATACATATATGCTACTTATATATTATTAAACCATGAATTTATCCTAAGGAATAAATAAATCAAATTCTATTCATTTAAATGAATATTTTGGACATGCTGTAAAAGAGAGCAAAGGATGTAATTTGTAATGAACGTTTGATATTACGATATGAAAAAAAAATCCATGTGTTACCGCGGTAACTTGCATTCGTCAAGAGTTGAATACAGTCTGGTGTTAGTGATATTGGCTCGTTCCATTTCTTCACATTGGTAAGGGAAAAGCAATGTACTCACAAATTCCCAGTCACCCATCAGCCACATCAACGTTGTCATCAGAGACATGGGAAAGTTTGAGAATGCAACGTGGTTTCCCTGTAGAAAATATGTAATGTGATACCCCAATGACATTAATCCCCTTAAATATGATTGCACGAGAATTTTTTTGTCAGGCAATAATTCAGCCTCACGTTGGATAGCAACACATAAAATGCTAGAGCGAAGGCAATTATAAGGGCGGAGAAAACGAGCAACACGCGAAGTAGCGTTTTAACAATCTCCAGGAACATTGACACATACAGTCCAACAGCTCCGAATCTAGAACGAAATTAATTTTTTTTACTGTATTTTTTTTTAATTACAAATATCATTCAAACATTTTTTTATGTTGTGGCTTTGTATATTAAACACTTTTTTGAAAGCGTATACTGAAAGCACTTATATTAATCCTCACCTCTGCATCATGATGAAAAGGTAAAACCACCCCATAAAAACCGCGTTTGCCAAGCTAGGATTCACCAAATCATAACTGATGGCTGCCTCATCTGCTTTAAATTGTCGGGCTTGTATTTGAAATGACGTGGCTATGACGCAATTTATGTTCATGGCAATCCATACCCTGCTTAAAATTTAATTGAAAAAAAACCAATTTTGAAGGATATTTATTTCTAGATGAAAAGAACTCACCATGTGTCAATAGTATTGCAGTATTTGATCCCATGTCTGCACATACTGACCAGCTCAAGGAGTAGATTGATAACAGCCACTAGTGCAATCAGCCAGATCTTTACTTTCAAGAACTGTCTTTGATCGTAGTTTTGCGTGGCATTTCGGTAAGATCGGAATGCTTCCTACGGGGGATGAAAAAATTAAAAATAGCAAACTTTTTTAAAAAAAGTTTTGAGGAATTTCTAAATTTTGTCCTTTCACACCACTTCCCGTTCCCCTCTCCCGACAATTGTGGGCATTTCACAGGACATGCTACTCTCATTTTTCCCAAGGCACGCTTCTTCCGACTCATTGAACCATTTGAACCGAACGTAAAATTTAAAATCCCGTTCCATTTCGTTCGTCGCCACCCAGGTTACCACGAGTAAGTAGAGCATATAAAAGAGGAGATTTGTGAACTGGAAGTATTTCCCGTAAGCCTTCCATTTCATTTCCATGTACTTCAGTGATAACTCATGCGAGAGGAGACTCACCCGGTTGTGCATTACCATATTCTGCGATTAAAATTTTAATTCTTTCAATTAATTCCTAAGTATTTTCCTAACTTCCCAAAATTGTTGAATCAAATGTAAAATACAAAAGTTTTCTCAGTTAAATAATTTTTAACATTACATTGAGAATAGGTAAGAAAGCACTGCTTTTTAGCTTGTCAATGTCCCCTGGCAAAGCCAACCATTTAAAGTCATACTCCACCTTGTGAAATCGTCAACAGAAATTTGTTATTTTAGTAAATTTAAATACATATGTACATATGTTGTAGTGTACTTCGTAAGGATCGTACTGTTTTCTAACTCACGTAAAACGCTGCGGAATCGGGTTTTTCACTTGTGGATTTTTTAATTCCTGTATCAAGTACAGCTCGAGCAACGCCCGGCATTTTAGCAATAAGCGCTTCCATGATACACGGAAACTTCCCCTCGACCAGCCCTAAAACTTCGTCACCACTGGTTAATAGTAAGAAAATAAATATCATCATACATTTTTTTAAACGAGGCTATATTTTTTTGCATCAGCTACAGAAACCCCCCCCCCACCCCGCAAGATGCACTATTATTGCACCTTGGCTATAGTTATGGCTAGAATTGCCAATAGGGAAATATTTTTATGTAATGAGAAAAATGTAAGTAATTACCGAGTTTTGTGAGTCACCATGACAAGCGCAACCTCGGCGAATTTATTAATTAGCGCTAAATCAACAGCACTACAACCATCGTTATTGTAAGTGAGTTGACACTTGAGTCGGAGGAGGAGATCCGCAACTTTCGGTTCATTATTTATTGTTGCGCTGTGCAGAGCTGAATTCTAAAGAATTAAAACAAGTGTGAAATATGAGTAAAATTTCCAGAATCCCGTATTTAATTAGAAGCCGTAGTAAAACTCTTACTCCATAATTATCCGTAATATCAATCAAGTGGGAATGGGTATTAAGAATGAGACTGACAACTTCCTTGTGACCATTCTCAGCCGCCAAATGCAATGGAGTACGGCCTTCGTAGTCCTTGCGCAGGAACGCCCCCTTTTTCATCAACACCTGGATCACAGTGATATTTCCTGCAACATTCAAAATGAAGGATTTTACTAAAGTACATAAATACTAAAATCAGAATTTAGCTCATTAGTTTAAGATGTTTTATCTTCCAGCTTCAGTTTTGACATAATAATTCCATACACCTACTGTAAATATGTACATGACGTGAAAATATACCTTCTTTGGCTGCAACATGAAATGGAGTCCAGCCACGATGATTAGTACGGTTGAGAACGGCGGCGAACTGGGCGTGGTCTACTATCATTTGAATTAATTTGGTGCGACCGAATCTAGCATCAAATCAAGCGTCAAAATATGTTATAAGATGCATAGATGCAGAGTGTGAAATTTACTTGCAAAGTTTGAATTTACATTTGCACTGACTACATAGATTGTTAAATTACTACCGACAAGCGATTTGAAAAACGTTTTCTCCCTCCACATTTTTAACCGTCACGTTGGATCCCATTTTGAGTAATATTCTGACAGTTGGGACATGTCCATTTTTCGTAGCAATGTGCAACGCTGTATGGCCATGCTTGTCTTGTATATCCAAAATTGGGAGCAAGCTCATCTGCAGAAGATGTTATAGCCTTCAGTATAACACTATAAACAGCTCTTCAAGTTAATGAATCGATTGGGAATATATTTTTTGGGGCATCACTGGAAATTTCTTTATTAAAAATACTGTGTGATTTTCATCAGGTTGAGATTTTAAACTCAAATGACTTACGGTAGTTTCCTCGTCTACGATTTCGTTCAAATCCCCATTGTGCTTGACAATGGTGTGGAGAACGGTGCTTCCACTTTTGTCTTGTACTTTTGTATCAGCGCCCAGACCAATAAGGCATTTAACGGTTTTGCAAGCGTTCTTTGAGGCCGCCAGATGGAGAGGCGTGCAATTGCTTTTATCCAGCGGGTTCAGGCGGGAACCCTGCAATTTGCATGAACAAAGTACGAGTATAAGATAATAAATACGTAAATGTCTAGATAAGCTCTACTTTAAAACGAATCAGTTTCAAAATTTCCTGAGTGAGCAAAAAATTACTATATAGTAGATATCATCTCATATTGCATGGTAAGCCAAAATTGTAAAAAGCAAATAAGATAATACTTTTCAATACAAGGACCCCTCCCCCTGCAATTGATGTATAGACAAAAAGTTTACAATGTGTACAAGCATGCTAATTACACTTACCTGATTTATAAGATATTCGACCAGCTCGGTGTGATCAAACAAAGCTGCGTAATGTAGTGGCGTCATGGACTCCAGATCGCAAAAATTCAAACTATTACCCTTTTCCTGAGGCTGGAGCTAATTTTGTAAAATTTATATACCACATTTTCAGTCCAAGTAATTTAAATGTATTATAAAAAAACGATTCGTCCTGTAAAGTTATGCATTGTGGGTGTACTATATGCATATATTACTCGGAACATTAATTTCACTAGTTCGATGGACCCTTGAGAACAAGCCAAGTGGACGGCGGTTGATAAGCCATTTTGGACAGCAGATATTTTTGACCCAAATTTCATACACAATTGGACACTCTAACAATTAAAGCAATAAGAGTACGGCGTCAAATCCGATTTAATTGTCATAAATCTCACGCAGTAAGAATTCAGTATAACTAATTGTAAATGCTAAAGGGATATTTTATGTATTTAACTTACTTCTACATTTCCGCTCTGAACAGCCCAATGTATAGCTTGATTGCCTTCACTATCCGAGAAATTCATCATTTCTTCTACTTTACAACCGAATTTAGCCGATGAAAGAAGTAACGTTTCCAAAGCCTTCCAAGATCCATACTTTGCAGCCTAAATGTTTCAAGTAATTAATATTTCGTATACAACAAAACAGGCATATCGAAAACATAAAGGTCGTTTAAATACCTAATTTGACATTACCTCATGTACTGGCAAAAAGAAATGAGAGCATTGTTGACGAGGCGAAGCGTGCAAGTCCTCAATCTGCTTCAACATTTTAGCAGAAAATTAGTACAAAGAATCTTCGTCAAAACTCCGTATCGTGAACTAAAAACTAAAAAGACTTGCTCAGACGCTCTCATTTGAAATATATTTGTAAGATTCAGTGCTTAAGTTTCAAAATTTAATTCACAAAAAAAAAACAAATAATTCTGTACATAATACAATGCATAAGAATCAAGTTAGAAAATAATTAGGGGTAAACTTTCCAGGATTTTGACACATTCGAAATGGTCATTAATGCATGCCAAATGCAAAGGAGTTCTTCCACGGTCCCCTGGCTGGTTCACGTCTAGCAAGTAAAAATATTGTGCTAATGTTTCCAACGATTTGACTTTCCCACATTCTGCCGCCAGGTGGAGAGCTGCTTGGGACTTCTTGTTGAGCATTCCAGGGAATGCTCGACTTAAATTAGGTAATCATTTTTCAAAGTATAATTTAAAAAAATACATAAGTTTTATTATACAGAGTTTGTTGCAAAATTATGCTTTCCGATCTAGTGAAACAAATTGAAGCTTACATATTTTTTTAGATACTTTAAAATAAATGACACTTACTTCTGCAGTAAATAATGAATACAATCAACGGCCTCAGATTTGACTGCAATAAGCAAGGGGGAATTCCCTTCATCATCCAGAACTCCAATATCTCCTTTGCAGTCCTCGATAACTCTCAGAATCCCAACCTGATTGTGCAAAGCAGCATGATGTGCTGCAGTACGCCCTCTGTTATTACGAACAAGGAGTTGCATGGGCTTCTCCCGGATTAGCTGTTCGAATTCTAGAACGTTGCCCGCCTCCGCCAGCTTTAATAAAATAAGGGCAATTTTTCAATATTTTGAACAAAATTGAAAATTTTGATAGGAAAAATACAGTAACAATTACAATCATATACATATATACGGAGCTGAATTATCTATTTATATTTAATACGTACTTGCAGAATCCTCATGGGACCATATCGTATAGGGCAAGAATTCCCACTTCCACTATTTTCAAGACTGGACTTATTTCCTGGATAACCCACAGGAATAATAGGTTCTTCCACTTCCACAGATTTCTTTGACGAGCAAATCATCGTAGCGATAATTTACTGTGTTTTCCCCAATTTACTATTTTCTGATTACACGCATTTAAAGATTGGTGAAACTTTTTTGAAATACGAAGCCAAGTTTAATTTCAAATCTGAAATGTAGGTACGATCCCAATCGATGCTCAGTAGCAGTCTCAGGTCTCAGTAGCTTATTCTCTCATGTTGCTATTTTTTTTGTGAGTAGAGCTTGCACTGGGTTTTGGGATAACATTTTCCTTCGGTTCTGCGTTTATTTATTTTACTGTGGCTGTAAACACTACTGGTGATGGATGTTTTATGATCGCGGGTATGACCCATGAAATCCTTCTGGCTACATTTAGCCAAGTGTGTACTGTACGTGTGTATATATTTACATGTAAGTGTATAACTGTGGCATCTGCTCTGCATGTTTCCCACTCTTCCTAGAAATTCCTACCCCAATTTGTTCGCACGTTTGTTTTTCTTTTCCCAAGATAGAATAAGGTATACTCAAGTAGCAAAAGTAGTATATCATCAATGTTTGTATCAATTGCATGTTTCGTCAATATATTTAACATAAAATGCACGCCATGAAGTAATAGTTTTCCGGGGAATTTTGTCAAAGCGTTAAGATTTTATGGGTTACAAAATGCAAACAAAATATGACGGTGAGGAAGCTTGCTTTGCCATTTCAATTGCCAAATAATTGAGAGGGAATAATCCTGCAGCACTAGTTCGTCCAACACGATTTTGAGAAAAATTGTTTGGGATATATGTGTACATGTGTTTATGTAAGTTGTACACTGATTGGTTTATGATAATGTAAGATGTGTAATCATGTGTATCTACATATTGTGCAATTTCTCCTTTTCACGGTTTTTAGGGTAAAAGCTCAATCACGGTATCAATATATCCATTGCCATGTACCGTGCCACTTAAATGGCCGATGCACTTTAAAATGAGAAATTTTAGCCTACAATTTCTGCGTTTATTTATAATGGAAATGCAAGAATGCACTGAGAAAATTGTATACAAACCTCACACAAATTTTAGATTTCTTTTTGAAAAAATGTCAAAGAAATATTTAATAATTTAGGGGGAGAGTTTTTACTTAGAGCTTTTTTTCCTTAAAGCAATTTTAGATGCTACAACTAGCTCCCTTACCACTAGCGTGTATTTTGGAATATATATTTAGATACTATAAAGTTCTAGATCATGGATCAACTGCTTGGAAAGTAAACTTGTGACTGTCGGGAGTTTATATCGAAATGAATGTATTATCAATTACAGTAGAGTAGATTTCGGGAAGCATATTATCCCTGGGTTCTCAGTGAAATGGGTGTGTTTGGATCAGTTTTATCCACCAAAGGGGGATAAATTTGCACTGATGAGTTCCTCAATGCATTTTTGTAGGACGTTCAAAGGCCCAATTTGCCCAGTTTGTGTATATGATGCATGATGTACACTTTCATGTTGTTGGAATGTTGCATGATAGATTGCACTATCCTAGTATTTCCTACTTTCATGGAAAGCTGTACTTTGGCACAAAAAACTCCCTGTAATTAACATTGGGGCTACTTTCATATAGCGGGTCTAGGTCCGGTGGTTTTAGAGTACACTGTATATTATCAGACTCTATTGCTCGAGCATGATGTCTACAGTTTTAAGGGACATGGTAAGCTCTGTTATGACGTAATAGTTATTAAAAGTATCAAAAATGATAATTATTGCTAGTATTGCAAGTGCAACGAAAGACTAAAACTTGTATAATTTTCAAAAATTCAATTTTGTGTTCAATGGTGTTGGATGACGCATCTCGGTCAACAAAATTGCATTTAAAAAAGTGTGATTGCTTTAAAACTTAAAATTATTTCGATCGAAATTTCAAAATTCTAGTCGAAATTTGGGCTGGGTATTCAAATTCGCATTTTCACGTTGAGTAACTCATTTGTGTTTGTTTCTCAACGCCACTACTAACGCTATCTGTAATACAAACAATACAAACAATGTATAGCCTAACCTAACATTTCGAAAACACCTGCACATTATTCCAATCATTAAATCCTTGTCCAGCTAGCCTAAAATAATCTATAGTAGTGAGATCAATCACAGGTCAAGCTCAAACTTTTATATACAGCTATTTTTGTCATCAATGTACTTATGTACTAATTTTATACACCTTATACGTAATCAAGTCTTTTATGAGTTGCTCAATTATGTGGACCAGGGGTGAGAAAAAGGACATGAAACACCCTGTACATATGCTATGATTTAAGCACAAAAATATAAACAAGGATAATTATTGTTGCTCGCGATCATAAATGTAACAAAAGACAATTATTATGTTAAGATTCTCTTGCACAAATCCGAAGTGGAGTTTATTTTCAGATTTATTATACACGCATATATGTATGTATAGTTGACAGGAATGTTTTTAGGTAATTATGTCAAGCCGCGCTTAATAATTATCTAATTTTAGGTAGCAAAACACTCGCAACAAGTTCTAGTTGCTGCTATTTGATTATGTATTAAAAAATTGTTTAATAGCAACAAGTGTTTATTTATAGTACTTATAATACACCTGAGTCCGAATCATTTCATTCAGCTTGCAACTGAAACTATAGGTCCTGTTACTCTTTAGCTTCAGTTATGCATAAGAAAGCGTCAATTTCCAAGAACACATCAACATGGAATAATTTATGACTTCACCTGACAATTGTTATTTTATGTAGATACTCATGAATATGACATTTAATCATTTATTATTTGCACTCATGAGGTTGCAGACATCTATAAGTTGCAACTTAGGAGCCGCTTTGACAGTGGGTGTTCCTCCTTCTGAATTCCCATCATCATTTGTATTCAATTTCTGCAAAAATATATATTACAATAAGTAAGAGTATAAATATCCTACAAAAAAAGTACAGTTCTAAAACAACCCCCTATTTTATTTTGATTAAGAATCCTAATATTAAAGCTGAAAACTCACAGCACAAACTAGCTGCAACGTCGCTTTTAAATTTTCTATATTGGTTGTTAACTGAGCCAGTTTTAATTTTTGGTCCAGAACAGCCTCCCTCATGTAATCAGATTCCATATTCAGCTCATCTCCTTCGTCTAAATAATTATTTATTTCGTGAGCAAATTCATTACAACCATGCTACAAATGTACATCCAAGTTATGCTTAAGACATCCAAATCAACCTTATTAAAATACATCCATACAATTTATCTTTGAGATAGAAAAATTTAGACATTAAGGACCTCTACCTTTTTCATCTGGATATTTGAAAAGTTCGCTGAAATAATTAATAATACTTATTCTTTGTTTAGTATTAGGATACTCAGTCACAGAGTCCTTTGCCAATCTTTTGAGTATGAACTTGGGAAGAGATTTCTCAATATTTATATGAGTTTGAACCTAGACACAATTATAATTTCGTATATAAGCATTATTTTATGTATTTTTATTTATTTATTATATTTATCATTTCCAAATAATTATCTAATTACCTGCATACTCAACCGCTTCAATTGTGCATTTTTCCTTACTGCCTCAATATCCCCAACTGCCAGCCCTATTAGCAAGTTGATCATCACGATGGGCATGAACAGTATAAAGACACAAACCGTCCAGAAACTTGCTAAAGGGTGAGTGATTCGCCTGAATTTGTTTTTTTAAAAAATTGTAAAAATCAATTCAAATTCAAACTTCGCGTAGCTCAAATTTAATTTAATCTATTTTTATTGGTTTGATTACCGAATGGATTTGCAGTCTTCCAGGGTTTTGTACAGTCTAATGTCAGTTAAATTGTTCCGCTCCATCTCCTCACAGTAATGGGGGAAGACAAATGTGCTCGTGAATTCAATATCTCCCATCATCATCATAAATGTTCGAATCGTAGCCATCGGGATGCTTGCAAAAGCAAGATGGTTGCCCTATAAATGTTTGTAAAGTTACAGAGCCGAGTTTGTAGAATTAAATAGATACTTGACATGCTCTCAAAATATTTTGGTAACTCTCTGCGAATCTTCATCTTACATTAGAGAGCAAAACAAAAAATGTGAGTGCAAATGCTAGGATAAGAGCCGAGAAAACAACTATCACTCGAAGCAGGGTTTTCACTATTTCCAAAAACATGGACACGTAGAGTCCTACAGCATCAAACCTGGAAAGAAAAATTCCTTTCATGAAATCCAATGTAAAACATGGGGGGAAAATATTACATTGCTTAGAGTGCATATGAAGCATCAATAAAGATTAATCACCTCTGCATCATGATGAACATATAGAACCATCCCATAAAAACTGCATTAGCCAGCCCAGGGTTGACCAAATCATAGCTGACGAGGGCTGTGTTCGCTTTAAAAATTCTCGCAGATATTTGGAAGAAATTCGCAACGAGACAGCTGATGTTCATTGTGATCCAGACCCTGATTCAAAAAAATGTTCTTACTACAATAATTATTATCATAGAAGCCTTTTGGCTGGCATAAACATTTGATACAGATGACAGGAATAAACAAATATGTATGTACATACCATGTATCAATAGTTTTGCAGTACTTAATCCCATGGCGGAACATACTAACAAACTCGAGAATTAGGTTGACAGCCGCAATCAATGCCATAATCCAGATTTTTGCGTAAGCTAATTTTCTCCATTCGTAATTGTTTGTGGCTTTTCGATACTCTCGGAAAGCTTGCTAACATAAAGAAGACCAAAATTCCTTTGACATTACAGTCAGTATGATTTTTTTAAATATTCTAGTTAAATATATTTAAATTATTATCATAATTATTATTATAATTTATTATTATTAAATTATAAAGTATGTAATTGTAATAATATTAAAATATTATTACAATTACAAACTTTCAGATCAAGTGCTCTACATGCAGTGGTTTAACTCACCAATTCCCGTTCCCCCCTCCCCACAAACGTGGGCTCCTCACATGACTCATTATTCTCAACACATGTCTCCTCCGACTCATTGAACCACTTGAAGCGAGCGTAAAATTTGAAATCCCTTTCTATTTCATTTGTAGCCACGGATGTGACAATGAGTAAATAGATTAAGTAGAAGATAAGGTTGGCAAATTGGAAGTATTTTCCATAGGCGTTCCATTTCATTGCCATGTACTTCAAGGAAAGCTCATGAGAGAGAAGGCCCACTCGTTCATGGATAACCATATCCTGGGAAATATTGTAGATAGAATAAATGTTATTTAACATCTCATACTTACATCTGCAATGACCTTATTGTTAGATTCGCAGTAATGTGGTATTAATCAACGAGCTATTTAAATATGATTGAGCGTTTTGCTCACATCAAGAATGGGTAAATAAGCGCTGCCCTTCCCCTTCGTACTGCAGTCTTCGGATTTAGACAGACACTTGAAATCATACTCCACCTATTGTAAAAAATTAAGTCACCATTGTCAATTATTCATAATTTTGTGTAAAATGTGGAAACTTTTCACGCTTTTAAAATCCGACTGTTGTAAAACCCACATAATAGGCTGGAGAGTCAGTTTTCTCGGTTGGGCATTTTCTAATCCCAGTATCAAGAACGGCTTTGGCTACACCCGGCATTTTGGCAATCAGCGCTTCCATAATGCAGGGATATTTCCCATTGGTAAGATTTAGAACTTCCTCACCGCTGCACAGCATACAAAAATTCATAGAAGCTATTGTAAAAACCATTAACACGTCCTAATTACAAATTTAAAACTTACTCATTTCCCTTTAAGGCTAATTTTTGTATTTACAATAAAAGTAAATGCCTTTTCCTTAAAAATACATACTAGCGCTCTATACTAGTTTGCATTCTCTCAGTCAAGTTTAACGTCTTATATAATTTTTTTAAAAGATATAATTGTATTAAAATTGAAGAAATACCGATTTGTGTGGGTCACAAGAATGCAAGCGACCTCTTTATATTTGTTCATTATGGCCAAGTCAATAGCACTACAGCCGTCCTTGTTGTAAGTCAGATGGCATCTCTGAGATAGGAGGATTTCTGCAACTTTCGGTTGGTTATTCATGGCTGCCCCATGTAAAGGTGTGTTCTGCATAATAAAATCACAGAATTAAAAAACTCCTAATATTCTGGGAAAAAAATATAAATCAAGTATGTGGACTACTATTCCTATAATAGAAATCCCCTTTTAAGAGAATTTTCCTTAAAGGGACATTGTAAATATCTTTCCATGCATTTTTCCGAATTCTGATATAAGAGATCTGATTTATGTATACATAGAACCCTTACCCCATTATTATCTGCTTCATTCACTAAATGTGAGTGGGTGCTCACGATTAGACTGACAATTTCCCTGTGTCCTTTCTCAGCAGCCAGATGAAGTGGAGTTTGACCATCATTGTCCTTTTGTAGATAAGCCCCTCTTTTCAGTAACATATTTAAGTCCTTTAAATGACCTGGGAATTCAAAGTTTAGAAAATCCCTTATTAAAATAAGAACTATTTATATCAAATAGTTAAATATACAGTAATAATTAAATACTTTATTTTGTAATTATATATTATATGAACAAATTTATAAGGAACCTTCTTCGGCTGCGGAGTGAACCGGAGCCCTTCCACTGTGGTTTGTGTCGTTCATAACAGCAGAGAACTCAGGATGGTCTACAATCAGTTGAATTATTTGAGTTCGGCCGAAACTAAAATACACAATACGATTAAACATCCCTTCATATATGTTCTATAGAATTTACAGAACAATTTATGCTTTGATTACCGGCAGGCTATTTGAAAAACGTTATCCCCTTGTACATTCTCGTTCGTGATGCTTGATCCCATTGTGAGCAATTTATTGACGGAACTGTTGTGACCATTAAATGCTGCCACATGCAAGGCAGTGTTTCCTTTTTTGTCTTGTGTTTCCAGAATGGTTGTTAGGATTTTCTGGAAGGTTTAGAATATAGAGCATTTAAAATTGAATCCTTCAAATGCGTTTTTATAACTTTTGTCTGTACAGAGTTAATAGTATAAAACAGTAGCGGATAGTTTACACGGTTTCCTTCGTCCATGATCTTGCCCAAATCCCCATTGTGCTGGATCAGAGTATGAAGAAAGGTCCTTCCATCTTTATCCTGAATATTTGGGTCTGCTCCAATTGAAACCAGGTATTTAATAGTGTTCCAAGCATTCCTTGAAGCCGCGAGGTTGAGGGGTGTGCTACTGTTTTTGTCCAAGGGGTTGAAGTCCGATCCCTATATGGGTAAAATTTGTGTCAAATTAATCAATTCCTCCAAAAAAATATCATACACAAATACCTTATTTTATAACGTACTTGATTGACAAGATACTCGACCAGTTCGGTATGACCAAACATGGCTGCATAATGAATTGGGATCCTTTCCCCCAAATCACAAGCTTCTAAACACTTTGCCTTCTCCTCAGGTTGGAGCTAGAAATATAACCGAATTTGAATGAAAATGTCTGACCTCAAAGTTAAATAATGTTTTAAAATGTAAACAAAATGAATGCTATCGTCCGAACCGTAAACATGAGTTTCACTATTTCCGTTGACCCTTGAGCACATGCTAAATGTACCGCAGTAGATAAATCATTTTGGGTTGCAGAGATTTTTGCTCCGGATTCCAAGCATAGTTGCACAGTCTGAGAAAAAATACGGATTTACATTTGTGTGGTTACAGTCAAGCTATGCAAATCCATAATTTAGGTAAATAATTTTAATTGTGTTTTACGAAAAATCAATCCATAGCCACGAGGTTCAACGGGCAAGGCTTACCTTAATATCTCTGCTTTGAAGAGCAAAATGCAGAGCCACATTCCCGTCGACATCTTGAAAATTTAACATTTCCTCAACAGGGCAATCAAATTTTTCTGCTGAACTCAGTAGAGCCCCTAAAGCATTCCAAGATCCATATTTTGCTGCCTATTAGGAAAATCCAGGGAACGGTTTGAACACATTCAGGATGAATTTTAATATTAATTATTGCTTGTTAATTATCTCAAAATGACTGATTTTCTATTTGCAGTCTACTCACATCATGGACGGGTAAAACCGAGTCAGAACAAGCTACATGAGGGGAGGCTCCCAGTTCTTCAATCTGTTTAAAAATTTGAAGACATTCATTTTTTTCTTATATCAATCCAAATACTACAGAGGTATCATTATTTTCAACAAAACACAATATTTTCATATTACAGTCCCAAGAACAAAATTTAAATATTTTATATTTGTATATTAAAAATTTAATATACAAATAATAATGCGGGCAATTACAAATTTTGGTTCTTGAGACGAGACTCATTACCAAATGGTAACGTTTACTTTTTTTTAAAGATTATACAAGAATTTTCTTTTTCTACAGTATTGAAACCAATTATAATAAATCTTTCCCTCCATTTTTACCAATATTTTCACACACTCGGGCTGATCTTGAATACATGCTGAGTGCAATGGAGTTCTTCCGCATTCTCCGGGCAGATTGACATCCAACAAACTTGAATGGTTTGCTAAGGCCTTCAAAGATGTAACCCTTCCAAGCTCTGCCGCAAGATGAAGGGGAGATTGCAACTTTTTATTGAGAACATCACCGTCAGCCCCGCTGTAAAAAAAGTTTTAACATTGATTCTGTAATGGGTATTGTACGTGCTTATTATGCACAAATAATGATAATAATTTATTTCAGGTCAATAATTGGCCATAGCCCTTACAACCATAAATCGTTTCATATTACATTACGTCTTATATTATGCACAAATATGTCTAAAAGGTTTGCTACGAAAGTTTGCAAATACAACATGTGATTTTTAAACCTTACTGTGTTAGTATGAAGGAAATACCATCTACTGCTTCCGAGTCAACAGCAAAATGCAAAGGAGTATTTCCATCCTCATCCGGATCTCCAAACTGGGTCTCAATTTTCGCGATAATTTTCAGAATACCGACATGATTTTTGGAAGCAGCCAGATGCGCTGCTGTGCGGCCTTTATCATCCCATACAAGCAAGCTTAGCCGGTCTGCGCTAAGAAGTCTTTGAAATTCCTGCACATCCCCATTCTCTGCCACCTGCGCGTGTTGGTTGAAAGTAATTAAATATCATAAAAACTGGAAATATTTCACGCACCATTTTTTTTTATCATGAGGAGCTTTTTTCCCTTACTTTCTGACAATTAGCATAAATTTCTAATTAACTATGACTCCTTACCTCCAGAAGTTTCAAAGGACTATCTCGCAAGAGTATTTGAGTCTCGTCGATCTCAGGGGTAGGTGTATACCTCGGATTTTCCAAAACAACAGAATCTTTGATCTGATACGAGCGTCTGGAGAGCCTCTTCATTATTCCCTTGGAGTTCATCGAACAATTACTTAATTCTGACGATTGTGTACGGAGCCATGTATATTTTGTCACTAGGGAAGAACAAGCACTCTTGTCACTGTCTTTTCAATATTGAGAAAGATTCTGGAGTAGCCTTGTTTTGGACACATGATGAGTGTGTATGTATTGTAGACCTCCAACCTTTATTTACATTGTAAATTCCACATTTTTTTTAATTTGAAGATAGAAACTTGCCTTTGGTAATATCCTTGTGATTGTTGCTCTGATGGAACTAGCAGAGTCGCCTGAAAATTGATGGAAGTGGGTTTTTTTTCCTGGTGTGAGAGCTTGTGCTCACATTTTTCTGCCATTGAGCAGGAGATGATATAAAAATCTTACAGTAATAAATGTATTGGCCAATATACAATAGCTAAGGTCTTCACGTATTTCCAAGTGTCAGTCAGTAAGAGGACTTCTTCTTGGCTCGTTGTACATATGAGAAAATAGCTTTGAAATGATTATACGATTTTGTTACTACAGTATAAGCCTTATTAGTGGGAATTAAGCAGTTTGCCCTGCACCTTTTATATTTACTTGTTGACCTTCACAATATACATATGAGCAAGTAAATTCTCTCTATTTGTATGCATACTCTCTCAGATACAGCAATATTATTTTACGACTATAACAATAAGACTGTCGATCACTGAATCAAAGGCAAATCTCTGCTTGTTGATTCCTGACTTGAGGTAATTCGAGAGAAGTTGCATTATTGTAAGGAAAAAAACGACACAGCCACAATACTAGTTCCATTTTTTAAAGCGCACCTATATATTTCACATTTACATTTAAAAAAAATATAAGCATACATATCTATACATAATAGAAAATTGACATCTATGATCAGTTTTTATGAGGTAATTATTACTTTTCTTGTTTTGATAATAGTGCAATGAGTAGATATAATAAAATTACATATTACATATCTTCATCCTGTAAACATAAACATTTCAACAGATGCTCCCAGGTATAATAAAATATTTTGAGTACACAAAAATTATATCATTGACAACAAATTAGTTGAAAATCGTACAACAAATCAGGAACGCGTTAATTTTAGGCACTGGCACTGGAATCGTTGGAGTAGCTCCAATAAAGTTTCGGTTTCCTCCCCAAATGACCCCCGTTGTGAGGATCTGTTTGGGAACTTTGACGCATTTCGGGTATTGAATTAATTTCATCTGCCAGTAACCCTTCGTCAGCGTTAACTTCACTATTGATGTTCATTCTCTATATAAATAATTACATAATTCATAGACAAGAAAGGGGTCTCGGTTAGGATATAAAAAATAAAAACATAATATAAAATCCCTTGAAAAGGAAAACTCACCGCGCAAATTAGCTGCATCATGTCTTTCATACTCTCAATATCAGATGTGAGCTTATCAAGAGTGGCATTCGTGTCTTGAATCGTATCTATCCCATCGTCTAACTCCATACTCATTTCCTCCTCTTCGTCTACAAAATGTGTAATAATTACATAAAAAATAATAGATTTTAAGATTAATTAATTTGAGATTTATTTTAATTAAAAGTTTCAGCGTGGATTAGTCCCCAACTTCGAGGGTATAGGTTTCAAGTATTGGTCTTATGAAGCTCTACCTTGTGTCTCCTGTTGTTCAAACAGTTTGGCAATTTCATCAATGATGCTGGTTTTCTTGACGTTGGGGTATTCCAGGATGGAATGCCTCTCTAATCTTTTCAATAGAAACTTCGGTAGAGATTTTTCAATATTTGTATGAATCTGTACCTGAATAGATTAACGTTAGGTAATGTTTTTGTATTACATTTTGACCAGGAAGAATATAATAATTATTATTTAAAAATGTAGCGAATACCTGCATGCTGAGGCGTTTCATCAAAGCGTTTTTCTTCACCAACTCAATATCTCCCACAGCCAGGCCGAGGAGCAAGTTTAGCATGACGATGGGCATAAATACCATGAAGACAATAACAGCAGTGAAGGTTATGTAGGAATGAGGGATTCGACTGTAAATAATACAAATTAAATGTATTTTAGTAAAATAGCTTGACGCATATAAGGTTGTTTCTTCTCCGCATAAAAATGCTTGTGACCATTTTTAGACGCGTGTCCATTCATCACAATTTTAATTTGTTCTTATAAAAGAGTCATTATATAAGTTCGTTAAAAGTTAATAATACAAATTATTTTATACAAATTAAACCTGACAGGATTTCCAGTACTTACCGTGGATACTCACACTCATCCACAGTGGAGTACAGCCTGGAGTCCGTTTGATTGAGCTTGTCCATCTCCTCGCAGACGTAAGGATGGAGAAAAGTTCCCGTGAAGTCCGTCTCTCCCATAACCATCATCAAAGTTTGGAGGATAGCCATGGGAATATTCGAGAAAGCTGTATGATTGCCCTACATACACACAGCTTTAAGTAATTCACAGTGTACTATGACCCTAACTCAAAAATAAGGGGAAACTACAATACTTACGTTCGCAAGAAGGACATAAAAGGCGAGGGCGAAGGCAATTATGAGAACGGAGAAAACAACCAAAACACGAAGTAAAGTTTTCAGAATTTCCAGAAACATGGAGACATACAATCCGACAGCATCAAACCTGGGAAATATTCAAAACTTGGATGATTCTTTTAGATACAACTTTAGTTAGGATTCGTAACAATTATGGGACAATTCATATAATTAGGTATAGAGAGATACCTTTGTAAAATAAGGAGGACATAGTACCAGCCCATAAAGCAAGCAATTGCCATGCTAGGACAAACTAGTCCCAAGTCCGTCGCCCAAGGATTATAGTAAGACTGTAACTCAAAATAGCTGGCTATCAGTACACTTATGCTCATAGTAATCCAAACCCTGTGAGGAGAAAACAACATTTCTGTTAATACTAATACATTAATTCATAAGACAAGAATTTATCTACTTCGAATTAGTGTGATGGTAAGAGATAATTTTATTGTTTCCATACCACGTGTCAATATTTTGACAGTATTTTAATCCATGACGGTAGATATTAATGATTTCAGATAGAAGATTGATCAATGTAAATACTACAACTATGAGGCATATTACACCCAAAACCGGGACTGTTCCCCACAGTTGGTTGTCAGTAAAATATTTAAAAACAGCATCCCGCTGAAGGTAAAAATAAAATAAAACATACATCATTTAAATATGACATTGACTGAGGTTACAAATTAGTAGGGAATCATAATGATCAAAAGTTACAGCCAGGATGTAGGACTTCTAACATTTACTTAATATAGGTGCTTATAGTTCCGTGTATTTACCTGAGCATCTTGATCGAAACTTGATATATCCAGGTATTCTGAGTCCTCAGTGTCGTTTTTGTCATCGTAGAACCAGCTCAAACGGATGAAAAAGTTAACATCTTTGGTGGCATCATTCGTGGCAATGGCAGTTACCAATGAGAGGTAAATGAGGTAGGAAATGACGTGTACAAACTGGAAATATTTCCCGTAAGAGTTCCATTTCATTTCCAGATATTTTAAGGACAGCTCGTGAGATAAGAGACTAGACCTTTCGTGATCTACCATATCCTATGAGAAAATTGATTAAAAATTGTAAGCATAATTTTTTCCACTAATTACGTAAATGAGGGAAGTATCTTCTCAAATTACATTTAGTATGGGCAAGCAAACATTGCTCGACTGTTGGTTACGACGGCTTTCGGGTTTGGTCAACCATTTAAAACTGTACTCTACCTGTGGGTTGAAAATACCAATATTTTGAATTATTAAAGGTATAGTAAAATTGTTTTTTTTTTTACACAAATTTTTCAGTAATCACGTAATAGTTAGGTGAGTCCAAGTTTTCTGTGGTGCACTTTTGTATTCCGGCATCCAGGACAGCCTTGGCTACCGCCGGCATGTCAGCTATTAAAGCTTCCATGATACAGGGATGCTTTCCTTCGGTTAGAGATAAGACTTCATCAGAACTGAAATATCATTGCGAGAAGAATGTCATCCTAAATAGATTATCTTGAGGGTCTTCTGAGGATATTGGGGTAGAAATTGTTATAACAAATACCGGCTCTTGTGGGCTGCCATAACATACGCTACTTCCACGAATTTATTCAAAAGGGCCAGATCAATAGCACTGTTCCCCTCTGTGTTGTAAGTGAGTTCACAGTTCCGACGTAGCAGGAGTTCTACAACTTTGGGCTGATTTTGTGTCGTTGCAGCGTGTAAAGGGGTGTTCTGGAAGAATGAAATTAGTTTTTGAAATTGGGTAAGAATTTATGACACATTTTAAGAAATCACATTAGAAATACTTCTCACGGTCCACCTGGGTCTTACCCCATTTTTATCTGAAACATTCATCAAATGGGAGTGCGCTTTCAAAATTAGAATGACAACATCTTTGTGTCCATTGGCAGCCGCTAAATGTAATGGAGTGCGACCTTCGTAGTCTTTACGTAGAAGTGCTCCATGCTTCATTAATTCCTCCAGTATTTTGATTTGTCCTGGATCGTATGAGTGAGATTTACGTTGAAATAAATTAAATCCGACATTTACAAGATCTAAGTAGTGCTGGTAGGGATTTTACCTTCATGTGCAGCAACATGGAGAGGAGTCCAACCATTTCTATTACTCTCGTTGAGAACTACAGAGAATTTTATATGGTCAGCCAGCATGCGAATTATTTTTGTGCGACCAAACCTGTAAAAGAAAAAAAAAATATTTTGATCCAAGAAAATCAAAAAGACAAGTTTGAAGAACAAATTTTGGAAATCATCATAATATTTGATTATTTCAGTCCTTACCGACAAGCAACGTGCAAAATATTATCTCCAGTGTCATTTTTTACAGTGACACTCGCACCCAGCCTTAGCAAAACGCTGGCAGACTTGATTTGACCATTTGTTGTCGCAATATGGAAAGCACTGTCTCCATTCCGATCTTGTATATTTAGTATTGGAACTAAACTCATCTGGGACATTCAAAATAAGTTGTAACATTAATATTATTATTGCTTTTGTAATTCATAAAATAATTAAAAATGCATGATTTGATCAGTTTACCACGACTTCCTCGTCAATGATTCTGCTTAAATCCCCATTGTGCTTAACTATCGTGTGGAGGACGGTTCGGCCATTTTTGTCTTGTATTTTAGCATCTGCGCCGGCTAAAATAAGATACTTGGCTGTTTTCCATGAATTCTTTGAAGCTGCCAGATGGAGGGGTGTACATTTGTTTTTATCCAGTGCATTGAGGTTGGATTCCTAAAATTCGAACGTAATATTATTCCCATTCTATAAATATTTTAAAACTTTTGAAAACTTGGGTTACTTGATTTGCTAAAAAGTCAACAAGCTCTGTATGTCCAAACATGGCGGCGTAGTGAAGTGGTGTCATCTGTTCCGAATCACAGGACTTCAAACTCGGATCGTGTTCTTCTGGTTGGAGCTAAAAAATAAAACATTTTAATTCAACTTCAAATAATCATCATAGGTACTATCATAATTTATTGATTATTCTCTCACCGAAAACATTAGCTTGACTATTTCTGTGGCCCCTTGAGAACATGCTAAATGAACTGCAGTGATCAAGTCTTTCCGAGCAGCGGATATTCTTGAGCCGGACTCCACGCATGCTCCAACCATCTGCAAATTGAAACATATATTGTGCACAATAATTCTTCAATTGCACATACTTTCATTCCATTTAATTGAACATAAATCGCCGTGTTATGCTTATACCGTTTGTGCATTTTAGTATCTTTTTGAAAACGACTTACCCTAGTATTCCCAGTCTGAACTGCAAAATGTAAAGGTAAATTTCCGTCGTTATCAGGAAGATTCATCATTTGTATCCTGGGACAGCCGCATTTTTCTCCAGAATAGAGTAGAGTCTCGAGCGCCATCTCGGATACGTGTTTAACAGCCTTTAGGAAATAAAATAATGTGCTCATAATATATTGTATTTCAAACTATTGAGCACCAATACTTCACTGGTTCTGAATCCTAACCTCATGTACTGGCAAGAAATTATGAGCGCAAACTCGTTGAGGAGAAGCATGGAGTTTCTCAATCTGTGAATTTTAAAGTTCCCATTAACTACATTGGTTGCGGGATTTTAGCACAAGTAATAGAAATGAAGCATTAAAATGATTTTTCTTTCCAGGATTTTAACACATTCATGTTGATCATGAATGCATGCCACATGAAGTGGCGTTCTTCCCCTCTCTCCGGGTAAATTCACATCCAGCAAATGCAGATGCTTGGCCATAGCTCTCAAAGAGTCAACCCTTCCATTTTCCGCAGCAATATGCAATGGGGACTGCAACTTCTTGTTGAGAAGCTTGGCGTCAGCACCACTGCAAGCAATTAAATTGACAAGCCTATCATTTGAAATTTTGTCCTGGGAAAGTAATTATGAAAATCTGTATGGAGCTTTTTAAAAGGATCGTAAAATAATATCGAATATTAAGCCACTCTACAGCCGAGTATATGTATGAATATTTCCTGAAATGAAATTATTATACTTACTTTTGCAATAAAAAATCAATGCAGTCCACTGCATCCGAGTTTGCTGCAATATGCAATGGGGAATTTCCATCAACGTCTAGGTCTTCCAATGGAGAGCTTCCATTAATTTCCAGTATGATTTTTAAAATCCGAGCGTGGTCTTTGATGACAGCGTAATGTGGGGCCTTGTATCCTTTACTGTCAGAGATTGATAACTTGGAAGGATCCGCCCTAAGAATCCTGTTGAATTCCCCGGCGTTCCCATTTCTAGCAACCTACAAATAAATCAATTGAGATAATTCGGGTTCAAAATTTTATTCTGGATTTGTATCTCATTGGGCTGTCCTCACTTCAAGTATTTTCAAAGGGCCATCTAGTAATAAAGACCCGAGGGCTACTCCATTTCCATTTTCGTGCACAAATTTTGGATTGTCCAATCCAAAGGACTCCTTCACTTTCGACCACTTGGTGGAAGTAAGCTTACCCATGACTTTCTTTGTTGCTAGTTGCATTTTAACTTAAATCCTAATTTTCAGATATATACAGAAAACAGTAGGTATTTCATCAGAGGATAGATGATCTTAAAGATAAATACCTCCACAAAAGATTTTACTAATAAAATCAGAACTTGGAATCACTTGGTGTTGGGTAATATGACATTAATGTAAGTCTGAATTAAAGTAATTATGCTAATGGTTTTTGATTTTAAACTTTGTAACTTCCTGGAAACTGAGCATATATATTTGTGAAATACTTGGGACTACTGCAGTATTGACTGCAGCAAAACGATCTTTGACTGCTCTTACTTCCAAGTATTTACAAATGTAAGACAAATCAGATTTTTTCCCAACATTGCGACATACATATACACATTGCTATAAGTAATAAATTGTAGGGTACAGGATTCTTCTGTGATTCAGGTATTTCTGTAGATGTTTACAATTGCTATAACTTGTGGCTACAGGCTTGTGTGTACATATGTACAAAATGTACTTTAACAATTTCCTGACCACTTTTGCTCATCTCATACTCATTACCCTGGGCAGGGCAAGGTAATGTTATGCGAGAAGCGAGAAAATACTTTGTAAGATCATACTTGCTGTCCTTCAAACCTTGTGCTGTTTACTCACGGCTGTATGCATTAAAGTTTGTATTGGATTTTCACTCCTCGTATCATTGAGACTGTAGGTTTTGTGAGTACTCACGATGATATTATGGATCTGAACTGAAGAAAAAACTATCAGGAATTTCAGGTCTGGACAAAATGAGAAGGTGTGACTTGAACATCTGCCTGTGAGAAAACATAAGATATTGCACGTCCCCTGGTGACAGTACCATCATAATTAGATTTAAGGATTATTATCCCGGCCTTGTCCAAATTTAATATTTATTACGGGTTTTATACACTTTTTGAATACCGAAGCATTGAACTGTGATTTTCGACAATAATATGTTTGAACTATCCCTTAATTTATTAAATTTAATAGAAACAAAATATCTACTCTAAAACATATGTATGTAAATAATGATTGAATAATAATGGGAATTCGACCACCTAAATTATTGCGATGATGAAATCCCGAAAGCCTCTTCATCCTCAGCAATATCAGTTTGCATTTTTAATCTCTGAAATGAAGCATGAGCTGCAATACTTAAGGACCTCTTGAATCCACTCACTATCAGTATACATTAATGACGACTTACGGAGCATGAAAGCTAAATCATTGATTTCATTTCAGCTACATCCGAAGAAACATTATTAACACATTTCACAACATCATCGAATTCAACACCAGGAACTTGTCTTGCATCTGCAGTCAAAAAAATCAAAGTGAGGCATCGTTCCATGTTTGTACATTTTGATTTTTTTATTGACATTAATTAGTTCAGAACCTTGATTTCTCTCGTGCCTGGAAAAACTGGAGATGAAGGAAATAAACCCTTTAATTTTATTCATATTTGGATACTCGACAACCAAGGTTTTGTTCACACGCCTCAGCAAGCATGCAGGTAGACATTTTTCGATGTTTGTATGATTTTGAACCTGTGAAAACATTAAGTGCACTAGTATTTCGACGAGGGCATAGATATATTGATGGTTCATTTTCCAGTAAGCCAAATACATTACTCCCATCCAGAATTATTGGCATACGTTCCAAAAAACCGAACAGAACATTACTCCACTCAAAATATGGAAGCACAAGATATGTACCTGCATGCTCAAACGTTTCAGTTGAACATTCTTCTTTGCCAACGCAATGTCACCGACGGCCAAGCCTATGAGTAAGTTTACCATTACAATTGGTATAAATACCAAGAAAACGCAAACCATAGTGAAGGTTGCATAAGGATGAGACATACGACTGCAATAATTTAAGTATACTATTGACCCTCCTATCAAAAACTTAATGAACGATGCAAGCCAGAATTAATAATGTAAGATCTGTACCGAGAATACTTGCATTCCCCCATATTTATGTACATTCTGGTGTCAGTTCTGTTATTGCTCTCCATGTAATCACAATGGTAGGGGAAGTAGAAAGAGTTCATAAAATCCAAATCACCCAGCATCATCGTAAATGTTCTCACAAAGGACAACGGGAAAGTTGAGAACATCACATGGTTACCCTGTATAGGATATCCAAACAACTAATTACTCCGTTTAATCCAAGCCTTACTGGAAATTCATATGTAGATACTCCAATTATTTCTCAATAATTTTACGTACGTTAGAGAGCAAAACAAAAAATGCTAGTGTGAAGGCAATAATAAGGGCGGAGAAAACAAACAGAACCCGGAGCAATGTTTTCAGGATTTCCAAAAACATGGAAACATACAGTCCTACAGAATCGAACCTGCAAAAAAAGAACTTTTTAGCAACTCAAATGTAAATATTTCAGTAACATTTAAATATAAGGAAATCTAACAAATCACAACAGTATATAATTACCTCCGCATCATAATAAAAAGGTACAACCATCCCATAAAAACCGCATTTGCCAAGCTAGGATTGACCCAGGCGTAACTCACTACTGCAGTGTTCTCTTTGTACAATCGGGCAGTAATTTGAAAGAAATTTGCAATGAGGCAACTTATGTTCATGGCCAACCACATCCTGAAACATAACATTTTCTGGCTATAATTAGACTCCCGAAAAAACAAGGGGCAGTGCTGAACAAACGTCATACCAGAAATCTACGGTTTTACAGTACTTGATCCCATGTCGGAAAATACTCAGAAGCTCGAGTAATATGTTAAGAGCAGCAAATACTGTCATGACCCAGATTTTGACAGAGTCGTATTTTCTCCATTTGTAATTGTGCGTGGATTTTCGGTACGACCGAAAGGCATCCTATCAAATACGGACCAGTCACTTCAGAAATGCTTAACGGTTTGTAATATTAAAGGTTAAAATATTGATGTTTTCCAGTATTTGGTGTTTCTGACTCTCAACCTGAACACAATTGAATCATTAATTCCAGCTTCATAAGTAGGCAATTAATCTATGGTGGAGGGGGCTTACAATGTCAACGGACATTTCCCCATGCTTAAATCATACGGGCAAGTCCCTTTCACTTTGGGCAATCGTCTGTTTAGAATCATGCGGTACACAAGCACGTTTCTTTCGTAGTGCGTTTCTCAATGGGTATTTCCACATACTTAAATTCGTAATAATAAAAATTATGACTTCTGTAGTGGGTAAATAATACATCAAGCAATGCAAACATACGTGGCATAGGTGTTAGAATTTCGGGAAATTATAATCAAGGGCCAGCCTCTTAAAGAGCTAGCTCTAAAATGATGCATGTATGCTTTATTTACAGGTTAGGTTAGGGGAAAATTAATTATGTTTTCTTTTTTCTACACTTTACTGAATGGATGAGACGACCTTTTTAAAGGTGGAGACATGGATATATTCATAAGGAAAAGTAAAAAGAGAAAAGTGCAAGCGTATCACATGATTCTAAACAGCATATTACCCAAAAGTAAAATGAGCTTGCCTGTCCATGGACATTTCAAGCTGCCCTCGCCATAAACCAATCGCCTACTCAGAAAGTCCTCACCAGTTCCTTAGGTCCTCTACCAACATACGTTGGCATGGCACAAGACTCATTTTTTAAATGACAAATTTCGTCGGACTCATTGAACCACTGAAAGCGAACGTAAAATTTGAAGTCCCGTTCAATTTCGCTTGTTGAAACTGAGGTTACAATCAACAAGTAGATTAAGTAAATAATGAGGTTTGTAAATTGGATGTATTTTCCGTAAGTCTTCCATTTCATTTCCATATACTTCAATGAGAGTTGATGGGAGAGAAGGCTCACTCGGCCATATCTCACCATATCCTGTCAAAGGAAAATTTGTACAAGTCATTTTTATTTGTCATCTATATACTATTAGTTTTTGTTAGCATCTCAACAGCATCAAATTACATTCAGGACCGGTAAGTACGAGGCTGTACTTTTCTTTCCGTTACTACCCTCCGGCTTTTCCAGCCATTTGAAATTATACTCCACCTGTTTCTCAAAATGCAATTAAAATTAATATATTGACTGGAAATGTTGGATGGTTGTTAGGAAATGACCTACTGACACGGTATGTTGGGGAATCCGGTCTCTCTGTACCAGAATATTTGATTCCCGAGTCGAGCACCGCTTTTGCAACAGCTGGTAACTGAGCAATTAATGCTTCCATAATGCACGTATTCCTGCCATTGTTGAGACCCAACACTTCGTCACCACTGGCACAACAACGGGAAGGTTTAAGATCCCTTTAAATTGTTTTGCTCCAATAGTATTGACATAAAAGAAGTAATAACATTTGTAGCACTGATCGGCGCACTCACGAGTTTTGAGAGCAAAACTCGCACTCAACTCGCACTCAGAACTCAAAATTTGAGTGCCGAGTGTGAGACCCGCGGCATTATGGGCAGAACTCAGTTTGTGAGTTCGAGTGCTATAAAAATAGATTACAGTCATTGAGCGAGAGTGTGAGAGCAGTATTTGGAACTCATATATTCCATTAATTCCATAACAGAATGCATGTTGCCCCCATCTACACTTACAAAGTTAGTACATTTTGCCTGCATTTAACGTTTTGATGATTTTGCTTCCCCTAAAAATGTGAGCTATCGTCAGTACAGTGGACGGCTTCAGCGTTATTCTTTGGCGGATTCATTGAAATGGCGCTATTTTTAATTTGTTGTTGAGAGTTCCTGAGTGCGAGTTTGAGTGCAAGATTTCGTCATGGTCACTCATGAGTGCGAGTGCGAGCTCTTGTTTGATTCAGAATTTGAGTTCCTGAGTGAGTTCTGAGTACCGTTTAGAGACTCATAGCACTCTTGAGTGCGAGATCGAGTTCAAAAATTTTGCCGATCAGTGATTTGTAGTACCTACCGAGTTTTGTGTGTCACCATTGCAAAAGACACTTCTGCAAATTTATGTATCAGAGCCACATCAATAGCACTGTAGCCATCGGTATTGTAAGTAATTCGACAGTTGCGACTAAGCAGAAACTCAGCAATATTTCCCCGGTTATTCATTGCTGCCCAATGTAGGGGCGTATTCTACAATACAATATTAAAGAATTTTAAACTTCTCAAATAAATTCTTTTAAACTTTTTACTTCGTTAAGCTAATTATTTTGAAGTGTTTATTATGACACCTGCTCCAACTTACTCCATTATTGTCTGCTGTATTTAGCAAATGAGAGTACGTTTGAAGAACAAGGCTCACAACTTTTTTATGACCATTCGCAGCTGCTATATGCAACGGGGTACGACCGTCGTTGCACTTATGGAAAAATAATCCCTTTTTCATTAAAACTTGGAGGACTTCTATATGACCTAGAAAATTTGTAGGAAGTTCCAATAATTTTTAACGCCAACGAAACAGCTTTAATGGAAATTACGTAATGTCAGGTTCAGTGTTGATTTGATTTCCTACCTTCATGTGCCGCAGCATGAACAGGAGTCCAGCCATTGTTGTTTGTGGTATTGAGAAGAACAAAAAATTGGGGGTGGTCAGCAATCATTTGAATTATTTTTGTTCGACCGAGCCTAATCAAAATCTTGGGATTATACAACCTCGATATCTTTTGCTATAGAAATTACATTTATACTAAAACCCACTGGGATTTTTTAAAAATAATTGTAGTTTATACAGTGATAAGTAAATAATTAAAAAACTTTCCTTGCCTACAAGCAATATGCAAAACATTTTCGCCCTCTCGGTTTCCAAGTATGACGTTCGAACCCATGGACAGCAACTTTCTCACGGAATTGATGTTCCCGATTTTCCCTGCAATTTGTAGCGCTGTGTTTCCATTCTTATCCTGTGCTTCCAGGATAGGTATGAAATTTGTCTAAAGCAATCATATACATATGATAGACAACAATGAAAATCACGTTCGCCAAGCATTTTCGGACATTGATTTTGTAATCATCTAAATTGTAAGGGATTTACCACAATTTCTTCGTTCAAGATTTTCCCTAAATCCGCATCATACTTTACCATGATATGAAGGGCAGTTCTTCCATGTGCATCCTGAATCTTTATGTCGGCCCCATGTACTACAAGACACTTAATTGTTTTGTATGCCTGTTTTGAAGCCGCCAGATGAAGGGGTGTGCAGTTGCTTTTATCCAGCGGATTAATTTCAGAGCCCTGAGCAAATATAAGTTCAGATCATGGGTCAATGGTTTCTTTTACTCCAGAAATTGCCACACAAGTCTAGCTCTTACCTCATTGACAAGGAACGTAACAAGTTCAGAGTGATTAAACATTGCAGCATAATGAAGGGGAGTTCTTCCCTCAAAATCGGAGGCATTCAGGCTCTTTTTCTTTTCTTCAGGTTGAAGCTTGAGTACGGAAATAATAGAAATTTAGTGTCCTGACGTCTTGAGGGAGCAAAAACGGAATGAATAGGAAATATTATAAGACCTTACCGAAAACATTAGTTTGAGGATTTCGACAGAGCCTTGAACACATGCAAAGTGTACGGCAGTTGACATGTCTTCCTGGGGAGTGGATATCTTTGCCCCAGACTCCAAACAGTGTTTAACGATCTGAAAATTTTAGAACCTATTAGTAAGCAATATGGGTATAGTTATATATCCAAACATTTCGGTTAAAGTTCCATACTTGGTATATACGGTTTAAACACGGGAATTTTACCTAGTATGTTATGGAGTTTACAATTTGACGTAACAGGAGAAATACCTGGTACAAGAGGTGGAATTTATAGTAGGTTTATATGGTATCAATACCAAGGATGGGAAATCGGAAAAATATGAACTTTAATTAGAATTAAAATATTCAAGGCGAAGAATTCCGATTTAAAATACCTATAGCAATACTGAAAATATGAATTCTAATACGGATTTAAATATGCCCGAGTATTCGTTCATTATGAATTCCAATTTGGATATTTATTTTAATACTGCTAGTATACTGAAAATACAACGAATTAAATTACTGAAAAAGTTCAACCTTAGGAACATGATATCATCATAGTTTTGGGAAGCTTTCCCCCGCAGGTCATTAAATATCAATTTCAGAGCTGAAAAACACGTTCGACTGATACTTGAACTACAACATTAATAATCTTCTTTCGGAATATTTTTAGTTACCTAAAAAATGACAAACAATAGTTTTGAGCACAACCGTTAAAAGCCTATAACAAGTGCTGATAATTCGACTCTATTTTACGTAGAATCCGGAAGCATGTTCATTTCGGATGAAGGAAACGTTCGCAAATACTCTTTGATTAGCTTTACATTGTAAGTAAAAAATT